>QAOA01005512.1:200217-262432 GCA_003255065.1 Cercis canadensis
GAACAATTGGTGATTTGAACCATTTGATTTTTGCAACCAAGTCTGGGGTCACATGTTGTTTGAGGTTCCTTGGTCAATTGAACTCTGATCTTTGCAAGCTGGCTATCAATCTCATCCCCTTCCCTCATCTGCACTTTTTTATGGTGGGTTTTGCTTCCTTGACCTCACGTGGCTCACAGTAGTACAGAGCTCTGAGTGTGCCAGAGCTCACACAGCAAATGTGGGATGCAAAGAATATGATGTGTGCTGCTGACCTAAGACACGGGCGCTATCTAATAGCCTGAGCCATGTTCAGAGGGAAGATGAGCATCAAGGAGGTTGATGAACAAATGAAGAAGAAGAAATAGGCATGGGAATGATGGAGGAGAAGAGAAAATAAGTGTTTTTGGTTAGAGGAGAATAAAAGTAAATACATAAATTTTATGGGGCCAAAATACATTTAACTATTTACAGTCATTTCATATGAAATGTACACGTGGCTTAATCTCAACCATTGATTGTCATCTGCACCGGTACCCATTTCTAGCCCTTTGTATTATAGACTTGGCCTTGTTTATGACTCCCTTTCTTTCTTATCTATTTCAATGGAAAGCTTTCTATCTTTGCCAAAAAAAAAAAATTGTCTGGCCTAGTTGGAGTACTTGAGTGATTATATATGGTATCAAAGTTGATATAGCAGCAAGAAGAGTGAGTATCCCGCATTGCAGGTGAAGATGTTGGGCTAAACAAGGATGTTAGACTGTTGAATAAGGGACATTGTTGAGAGTTGCAGAGTCTATTTCTAGAGGTGGATGAATAGGAATTGTTAAAAATTACTTCTTAAAAACATATTCAAATCACATATTTGTTTAAGAACTAGTTCTTTTACAAATACCAAATTTGAATATTACGAAATAACTTAACAAACCATGAAGAACAGAAACAATATTTTAACCAGAGAATCAGAGATGAAGAGAAAGAGAATCAGCCAGAGATTTTATAGTAGTTTGGCTTAACATGCCTATATCCACTTCTCCCATGTCAATGGGGTTTCACTATACTTCAAGTTTATTTTTCCAAGCTTCTCCAAGCTTTGCAACAAGTTTATTTTTCCAAGTTTCTCCAAGCTTAGCTCCCATGGTTTTGTTTCTCAAGCTCACCATGAACTCTCTCTCTCTCTAATACTCTAGAGATCACTCTCATAGATTTCTCCCATAGAAATCCAAGATACAAAACCCAAGTGTTTGGTTTAGCCCTAAGAAGAAAATCTCTCAAAGAGTAGATGTGTTACAGTAGAAATCTTGATACATGAAAGAATGATCGAGAGTAGGAAGAAGAAGATGAAGAACTCAGCTTTCAACAATGGCTTCCTTCTCTCTCTAAAATGTTTTTCTTCTCTCTTTACTTCATGGATTTTCAAAGCCTTGAAGTCTCCTTTCTTTTATTTGTTTCCTTGTGCACATGAAAGGCCAAGTGGTGAGGGAAAAGTGGAGCCACCAATCGGCTGACTCCTTGTCAATCAATCACATAGTTTTTGTCCTTTGGTCCACACAAGTTTCTCTTTGTGTAAGAGGGTAGATAGACTTTCTTGAAAAATGGACTTTGCTAAAGTGCACTTAAAAAGATAACCTTCCATTCTCTAAGAGTACAACTCTTAGTCAGATTGTGAAAAAGGGAAACTTTGGCTGGAGTCCATGAGAAGCTTTGTCTACATTAGCAATCTTGGAGACTCATCACAGAAGTAAGAACAAGTTCTTCAAGACTTTATTTGAAGATTGTTCTAGATAACAGCTTAAAAACATAACAAATATTAATAGCAACAAGACAAACAACACATATAAGAAATGTTCTAGACATTGTTGTTATCATCAAAACAGGTTCAAAAACCTGTGGGGCTAACAATTGTGTAACCTAATCTCACATTAGATATGTTTCTTATATCTAATCAGGTAGGTCAAAGATTGTAATCATCAATATCATTTGTGGACTAGCAGCAATAGCTCTACTGATTTGCTTTATTCTGTGGTGCAAGAATAGGAAAGCTAAAGGTAGTTCTGCTTTCTAGACTCCCAAAAGTTATTCAAGTTAAATGTACAATGTTTGCTAATTAATTCAGTTGTTAACTGAAAATTTTTCACTTGCTGACGGACTATAAATTGATGATTCTCCAGTATTCTTTCATGATGGTGTTCAAAACAAGGAGTCGGTGAAGTTAGACCTTCCCATGATCCCTTTCAGAATACTTCAACACAGTACCTTGAACTTTTCAGACGAATGTAAATTAGGGATAGGTGGATTTGGCACGGTTTACAAGGTATACAATTAATGTACCAAATTTGTTTTATTGGCTAGTTCTTTATTTTCATATTCTTATCTATGAAGAAATATTATCAGGCAATTTTACCAGATGGAAGGCATATTGCAGTTAAGAGGCTCTCAAAAACCTCTGGTCAAGGTTTAGAGGAATTCAAGAATGAAATCACGTTTATTTCTAACTTGCACCATAAGAACCTTGTGACACTATTTGGCTGCTGCATAGAGCACAATCAAAAGTTGCTTGTATATGAATACATGCCCAACGGCAGTCTTGATTTTCACCTATTCAGTATGTTTCTGAACTCTATCCTTTCATTGGTATGTTGTGCTTATGCATGTTGGCTGTGAACTCAAAGTTCATTACTCTGTGTTGATTGAACACTGCTGGGTTTCAGTTTCTTTTGAATTCGGTTATATAACAACTGAAGATAGTTAGATAAAGATGTTTCTTAAAAAATGCATGAAATCATACACTAAAGATCAGGATTTTAAATTACAACTGCAATTGCACTTGCAATCACATTTGTGATTGTATTGTTATGCGCCAATTATGAATCGCAATTATAAAAAATTGCAATGGTAGTGGGATCGGCAACTGCAATTTGCAATTGTAGTTTGCATGACCCAAAACTAAGTTGTCAAGCTCTGATGTCTTTGGTTTTGGTGTTATCTTATTGTCACTATGTAATAATTTTCATAATTTTCTTAGATAAGGAAAAGAAAAATCAGCTAGATTGGAATTTACCTTGCAACATCATTATTGGAGTTGCAAAAGGACTTTTGTATCTCCATGAGTACCTAGACTTCAAGTGATTCATAGAGACCTGAAAGCTAGCAACATTTTGCTAGATTGTGATATGACCCCCAAAATATCAGACTTTGGATTGGCGAGAGCATTTTGGAAAGACCAAAGACAAGCAAGTACGAGAATAGCGGGTACATAGTAAGTGGCTGCAACATTAACATACGAATTGCCAGTTAAAACCATAAACTACTTCATTTGTGTCTATATATCTTAAATAATACATTTTATTATATCTACGAATTTAAATTTATCTTTAAAAGTTTTGGATAAGTGAAAAAAACTAATGAGTTACTTAATTTTAAAAAGTAGATGTATAACTCCTGAGTATATTAAGGTAGGGTTATTTTCAACAAAATCAGATATTTTCAGCTTTGTAGTTCTTGTGCTTGAAATTGCTAGTGGAAGAAGGAATACAAGATTTTATCTTTCAAAACATGGTCAAAGTCTTCTCACATATGTAAGTTTACGAATTTTGTTACACAAATGATACTTGCACATATATATTTCACATATGTAGTACGTAATCCTTGTATATTTTTTAATAACATTTCAAACTACGTAAGTAATTTTTTTATTTTTTACTTTTTTTAAAAAAAGAATACCGTTAAAACGCATCTTTCACATAAAACTCAATATGCTAGCATTTCCACTTTCATGGTTAATTGATCATAAACAATGTTCAAAATATAATTAGTAAGATAGGTACTTGTATGGAAAACACTTACCTTAAAAAAATTTGGTCTTTTTTCTTAAATATTAAAACTTAAGGATTATTGTCCCTTGCACTTTTTATTTTTTATAGTTAATTCCAGATGAAATAGGCAGTGCTACCGAAGCTTGCACTTGTGATCAATGGCCAAACTGATTTTAATAATTACTATGAAATAAGCAGTGCTATATGATCTAGTTTATTTGCATGGACCATAACATAGGTTACAATCTAGGATTTTTTTATTTTTTATTTTTTTTTAACTTGAGGCTTCATAATAGCTTATGTCCTTTCAGAATCTCATCCGTCATTATTTAAATGGGATTCAAATGCAAGACTTCCGTAGTAAATTATCTAGCATATCCAACCATTAGATCAACCGGTTGATCTCTTCAAGAGGTATTAGATAATCATTATTTTTTTTTTATATATATTTTTACCAACAGATAAAATTTAATTTTGTCACAAACTGATAATTAAATATTACAAGAATTGAAAAGCATTGGTTACCTATTTAGGTGACAGGTGACACTTCTAATAGACGAGGTTCAAAAACTAAACTTCAAATAGCCTAATCGACATAGAAGCAAATCTTAATCTCTTAAAAAGATACAACTACTAGTCAAATATTAACCAAATCAGTCAATTAGGCATGGAGGTATAAACCTGAAATAATCTCCAATTCTCCATAACCATAACAAGCCTCTTAGCATACGCTCCATTTAAATAAAAATAAGAGTTAAATATTTTTTTTATTTTTGAATTATTTTTCAAATGTCACTTTAATCATTAATTTATTTTGTGTCACTTTAATTTTTAAATAATTATTTTTCTCATCAAATTAGTCATTTAATTGATTACTTTTTGTGTCACAAAAAACAAGTTTGACGGACAATATAATTATTCGAGAATTAAAGTGAGAAACAATAAATCAATGACTTAAATTTAAAAAATAATTCAAAAAAAAATTATATTTTACTCTAAAAATAATAGTGGGCTACCAATATAACTTTAATTAAGGGTGGTCTGCTCATCGAAAATAATAATAAAAATAATGGTAGTCCGAAGTTACGAAACTCCCAACGCTTCACTAATATGAAATGAAAATGGTCAAACTAAATGGTAGGACTGAAATTTTTTTCCAACTTTGTTTATTCAATTTTTCAAAGTTTTCTTAAACCCTACCTCTGCCAATCTAATCAATGGAACAGCTTATATGGCTCCAGAATAGCACCACATGGCAAATCTCAGATTTCATGGCGATTGTATAGTGGCCCGGAACCTATAAAAATTCCCTAAATGACGTTCTTTAATGGCTAATTGGGGAAAAAATCATATGTAAAAAATATGTTTTTTTATATCACATCACTAATGTATTTTATAAGAAATTATTTGTTCTATTATATTCTAGTTGACTCAGTTTTTTGATATATTCACAATGACACTAAATTTACTGAGTGACTCCCACCTGAATCCACTCAACTAGTTACAGCCTTACAGGAGTAGTGCTACCCCAAAAAAATAAAGGTGGTAGGATAGCAAGCACCAATAAAAAAAAAAAAGTGAACTTTAACCTTAGATGATTACAAAAAGGGAATGATATAGTTGTATGAATTATGTGTAGTTTTTTTTTTTTTTCATTGAAGGCTACACAATCAAAAATAAGCTATAACTTTTATGATTTCACCACACTCGATCATAATAGGATTGAAAATAAAACTTCATAATTTCTCTGCCATGCCAAGCTCAAGAAGCTTCGAGCTTTTCAACTTTAAACAACTGATTGTATACTAGAAATCAAGCTCTTGATCCCTAAAAACAATAACAAAAACAAAAACAAAAAAAATCTAGCACTTAAATACAATTAGGAGAAGGACTTTCTAGATAACTTTTCCTGATAGATTAATTAATACATGAAAAAGGAGATGATGTGATATATAAACTTAAAAGAAAGAATTTATATAAAATTGAACCTTACACCCTAGTTTTCTTGTTACATATGGCAAGGCTAGGGAATGTAATGTTAAACTTATAGATTTTTGTTTTCAAGAAAATATTTCAATAATTAAGTACTGGATACTTATTAGAGATGTTTTGGGTTTAAATTTTATTGATGATAGATAAAATTATATCTATATAAAGGAATAGATTATATTTTTTTTTTATTGTGTAGCANTTTTTATTGTGTAGCATCTAACTAATAAAAAAAATATTATAAAAATAAACATTTGCATGAGTCATTACGCCTTTATTAATTTAGTTCATGGAAATTTCTTAACGTCAACGATCTTGAGAGCCATCTAGCTAGTCTTCGTTTATGTTAATTATACACAGACATCACGTTAATTGTTTTCTTATGTGATATCACGTTAAATATATTGTTACAACCACATCATATAGTTACAACTTATAATTAATCTTAAACTTCCATTTCTCAGTTGTACTTATCTGTTTCATTTGCTTCTGCAAGAAAATTGAGAAAGATAAGGACAACAGAGAATTCAGTGGTATTTCTTGTGACTTATTCGATCAGATATCTACCTTTTCATTCATAAATTTATTTGATTAAAGTATCAAGGAATCAAATCTCTCAAAACTGAAATAAAAAAACTTTAAAAGGCTGTCATCTCTTACCCATCAAAATCTACCTATCATGAATATAAAATGTAAATGCCATTATTTCTTTCATGTGAGTTTGCTGGACAAAAATTCACTGTTTAAAGTAGCGATATTAAAAACAATTAAAAAGTCATCAATTATGTCATAAAAAATTAACTTTATGTTTTTATTACTTCAACTATGAAAATATATGTCTCTCTCTCTCTCTCTTCTTTTATACTTATTTTGTTGTCTACCTTTCTTTCTTAATATCTGACAAATTTTGTCATCAAAATTTTGAAAACAAATGGAATTGGTGAATGATGATTGATATTTTTACTACATTAGAAGAAATGGAATTGGTTCTTCATAGTTTGCTACTATATTAAATACAAAATTCACAAGTCGTAAAGATAACCTCAATATTACTTAACTACAAATTGTTTAGTATTATTACAAAATTAATACTAATAGAATTATTGGTCTATATATATTGCTAAAGATCATACTGAGCATTGTTACATTTGTAGATAACCAAAATAGCAGTGTACTCTTTTTAGTTTAATTGCATAAAATATTTTTTGAACGGAATGAAGGTAATCCAACAATTTAAGCAACTCAATGAGTCAATCTGGTGATTTTTAAAATACTGATGACATATGAGAATATGTAAAAGAGGAACTTCTAGATGTTCATTGCAATTATTGACTTTTTAGGTTAAGCTTAAAATAAAGGCTAGTTATTTAATACTACAAGTAGTATTTATATTACAAATAAAAATGATAATTGAAATTATTTATACTATTTGTTTTACTTAACAAATTTGTGAAACTTACATGAGGGTTTACAAAATACACGAACTAGATCATCTTAATGTCTGTAGTATTGGTACTATTTGGGGTATTCAATAATTAACCTAAAAATAGTGCTATTTGCAATTTTTTTTCTTCACAACTATGTGCCTTCTAGTAACACTATTATTTCTTTACCCGAAAAGAAAAAACACTATTATTTATATTGATAACTTAGAAAAGTTTAAATGCATAGACATTGTTTAGTATACTTTCAGTTTTATCTGCAAGTCGGTTGAAGTGTTTGCCATAATTGACTGCCAAATGTATAATAGAAACAGAAGCAACCAACCATTGGCTCTCCTTTCCAAATCATCAACCTAAAAGTCAAAGTCTCAACCTTTATTTATTTCATTTAATTAATATCCTTTTCTTTTTGGTGTCCATTTCTCCTAATATAATCATAGACTTCAATCAATTTGTATATAATGGGCATGTAACTCAAATCAACAGTCCAAATTACCCAATGGAGGGCACTGCAAAACTCATTCTCAGATCATCAATACCCATTACTCTCCTTGGAGTGCTGAGCCTTACAATCTCAACCACAAAAGCACAAACCCCAACATACGTAGGCGATGACTATAATAACTCAACCGAAGAATACCAAACCAACGTTAACAACATCCTCTCATGGCTATCCTCTAATTCCGGAATAAGCAAAGGCTACAACAACACCACCATAAACACCGGCACCGGCGCAAATGACACAGTTTACGGCCTCTATGATTGCCGGGGCGACGTGGACAGATCCTTCCGCCAGTTCTGTATCTCCACTGCTAGGAGAGAAATGTTGGCGCTTTGTCCCAACCGTGTTTCTGCGATGATATGGTATAATTTCTGCACTCTCCGTTACTCAAATCAGAATTTCATTGGGAATCTCACTATGAACNTCAATTTGTATATAATGGGCATGTAACTCAAATTAACAGTCCAAATTACCCAATGGAGGGCACTGCAAAACTCATTCTCAGATCATCAATACCCATTACTCTCCTTGGAGTGCTGAGCCTTACAATCTCAACCACAAAAGCACAAACCCCAACATACGTAGGCGATGACTATAATAACTCAACCGAAGAACCCCACTCTAGTGGATACCAAACCAACGTTAACAACATCCTCTCATGGCTATCCTCTAATGCCGGAATAAGCAAAGGCTACAACCACACCACCATAAACACCGGCACCGGCGCAAATGACACAGTTTACGGCCTCTATGATTGCCGGGGCGACGTGGACAGATCCTTCCGCCAGTTCTGTATCTCCACTGCTAGGAGAGAAATGTTGGCGCTTTGTCCCAACCGTGTTTCTGCGATGATATGGTATAATTTCTGCACTCTCCGTTACTCAAATCAGAATTTCAATGGGAATCTCACTATGAACCCATTATGGCTCAATTTGGGAAGCCAAAACATCTCGAATCTGACAGAAGTTAATACAACTGAGAATTATATAAGGAGTTTGTTAAGGATAGCAACTAAGGAGACGAACCAGTTGTTTGCTATGGATGAGTTTGATTTGAGTGATGGTGATAGAAGGTATGGTATGGTGCAGTGTAGCAGAGACCTTAGTAACGAGGAGTGTGCCCAGTGTTTAGAGGCCATGTTAGAAAAAGTTCCTCAATGTTGCGCACAAAAGCTGGGATGGCAGGTTTTGGTTCCAAGTTGTTTGATAAGGTACCAGAATTATATTTTCTACACGGTCAATAATCAAACAACACCTTCTCCTCCTACGCCTGATTCTCCAACAGGTAACATATTAAATACTTTTGCTCTCATAAGATTGTTTAGTTTGGCTTTTAATTTTGGTGTATTAAGACTTTGAGAAATGAAGAATTTCATTCATTGAAAATAATAGTTGTGGCCTTTACAATATATAGCAGAATACATACGCATCTCCAGCAATAACAGAAAAACTAACTTCCTAACTTTCTAGTGCTGAGCTGGCTAACTAACTATATTGACTAACTAACTATGCTGAGCTGTAATATATATATATAGCGATATATGTAATTCTAATACCCCTCCTCAAGTTGGAAGATAAATGTCCAAGACACCCAACTTGGCTTTGAGGAATCGAAATTGAGTAGATGATAAAGGTTTGGTGAGTAAATCAGCAAGCTGATGTTGTGACTTATCATGCACAAGTTTGATGAAACCTGAATTGACATGCTTTCTAATGAAATGACAATCAATATCGACATGCTTGGATCTATCAGTAGATGTAGGATTGGTGGCAAGGTGAATGGCAGATTGATTGTCACAAAAAATCATGATGGAAGCAGTGGAAACTTCAAAAAATCTGCTCAGCTGCCTCAACCACAATAGCTCACTAGTGACATTGGCCAGGGCCCTATATTCTGCCTTTGTAGAGGAACGAGACACAGTTGGTTGTCTCTTGGATTTCCACGAGATCAAGGAATCACCAAGGAAAACACAATATCCTGTGGGGGATCTTCTGGTGTCTAGGCAACTACCCCAATCAGCATCTGCAAAAGCAACTAGACATAATGAAGAATTTGCAAAAAACAAAAGGCCTTGACCTGGTGCAGACTTCAAATATTGCAGAACATGGTGAACATCATTCAAATGAGGCATTCTAGGCTGTGACATGAATTAACACAGCTTATTAACTGCATAGCTGATGTCTGGCCTAGAGACAATATGGTACATGAGTCTCCCAATGAGACGTCTATATAAGGAAGCATCAGGAAGTAAGTCACCATCATTTTTGGTGAGTTTCTGACTTGGATCCATGGGCAAAGGTAAAGGTTTAGCAGCAGAAAAACTTGTATCCTCCAATAATTGGAGAGTATATTTTCACTGAGAGAGATGAATGCCCTTGATGGATTTGGCCATCTCTAAACCCAAGAAATACTTCAAATCACCAACAACCTTGAGCTTAGAGAGGTTTTGAAGCATTTTCTGAACATGGTGAATGGCATTAGGATTGGGTCCAGCTAATATAATATCATCCACATAGACCAGAATGATGACTAAAGTGGTTCCTTTTCCAATTGAGAACAAAGAGTAATCTGTGTGAGATTGAGAGAATCCATGTTGAATTAATGTAGTGAAAAACTTGTGGAACCATTGCCTAGATGCTTATCGTAATCCAAAGAGGGATTTTGTTAGTTTGCAAACCATATTCTCGCTTTGCACTTTATATCCAAGTGGAAGATGCATGTATACCTCCTCAAACAAATCACCATTTAAGAAAGCATTGTTAATGTCTAGTTGAACCATTAACTAGTGCTTTATAGCAGCTATTGACAAGAGAAAATGCACAGTAGTTATCTTGGCCACTGGTGAGAATGTGTCCATGAAATCTATCCCAACTTGTTGAGTGTAACCTTTAGCAACTAGTCTAGCCTTGTATCTTTCCAAATTACCATCAACCTTGTACTTAACCTTGTAAATCCATCTGCAACCAATGGCATGTTTGCCTTGGGGAAGAGGAGCTATTTTCCAGGTCTGATTAGCTTCTAAAGCATCAATCTCCTTTTGCATGGCAGTCCTCCATTCTTTATAGCGCATGGCTTAGTGATAGAACTGAGGTTCATAGATGCTAGATACTTGAAGAATGTAGTCCTTGTATGAACTTGAAAGCTTGTCATAGCAAATGACATTTTGGAAAGGATGCTTGACTATGGATTGATCAATTGAGCAGATATAGTCGTGAAGGTAAGTTAGAGGTATGATATTCCTTGTGGTTCTGCGTAGATTGGTTTCTGGTGTGGCCCCATGGACTTGCTGAGACAAATTAGAGGAAACTAAAGGAGAGACACCAAAACCAGGAGCATGTGGTGTAGAGGCATCAAGTGAGGGATTGCTAAGTTGAGGAAATCTGTTAGGTTCAGGTGGAAGAGTCTGATGATTCAATTGAGAAGTTGGAATCAAAGTGTTGCTGAATAGATCCTCTGCATCACTTGAGAGTGGAATCGCCTGAAATGGAAAAACATGTTCATGAAAGGTGACATCCCTGCAGATCATGAACCTTCTGGTTTGTAGGTTGTACACTTTATACCCTTTATAACCTAAGGGATAGCCCATGAAGACTGCAGGCATAGCACGAGGTGTGAATTTTGTTCTTTCAGGTGGGACAGTGGCTAGAAAACACAAGCATCCAAAAACCTTTAAAGCATTATAGTTTGGGAGCTGGTTGTAAAGCAACTGATATGGTGATTTATCTTTCAGTAAAGGAGATGGAGTTCTATTAATGAGGAAGGCAACAGTGACAAGACATTCACCCCAGAAGTGAAGAGGAATTTGAGCTTGAAACATCAAAGCCCTAGCCACATTTAACAGATGTTGATGTTTTCTTTCTACTACTAAATTATGGTCAGGTCGATATGCACATGAGAATTGGTGAAGTGTGCCTTGTTGCTGCAGAACATTGGTGAGAGCAAGTTCTTTGGCATTGTCTGATCGAAGTTGCTTAATGGTCTTGCCAAATTAGGTTTTGATCATTGTAAAAAATTTGACAATGGAAGCAGTAGCTTCTGATTTGCTTGTTAGCATATATACCCAAGTAAAACGAGTGCAATCATCAACAATGGTTAAGAAATATCTCTTACCATCATAAGTGCAATGATGATAAGGACCCCAAATGTCACAATGAACCAAATCAAATGGGAACTGAGATTGATTATTAAGAGATGTGAATACCAAGCGTCTAAATTTGGATAAAGGACATATCTGACATGTGCTAGAAGAGTAAGTTGAAGGACAAGCAAGAGGAATTGTCTTTCTCATGATTTTTAACACTTTATCATAGAGATAACCTAGTCTAGCATGCCACAGTTTGGCATTGTTAAATTTATTCAAAGAGAAATCAGAATCTGATACATGGTCTGATTTGGAAGTTTCAGAATGCACAATACAAGCAGAATTAGTTTTCAGTATATTACAACTGATGGGTTTTGATGGAAAAGAAAAATCCATATCAGGTGTGCCTTGTTCACCATTCTTGTGGACTTTGTATGTGTATAATCCTTGACACACATCACCCTTACCAATCATCTTCGATTGTCTGAGGTCCTAGATGTGAAAAGAATTAGCATAAAAAGACACAAGACAATTGGAATTCTGTAAAAGAGCAGGAACTGATATAAGGTTGGCTCGAAACTGTGGGAATATAAAGTACTTTGTTGATAATGAAATTTGGAGCTAATTGAAGACTACCTATAGCAATAACTGAAGTTCTGCAATTGTTAGGTAGTGTAACACAACAATTGTGCAGCCTTTTATGTGTGATAGAATGCTTGAGAGAATAAATAACATGAGATGTGGCTCCTGAATCTAATATCCAAGAGTCAGCATCTTTATTGAATGTGGAAGTGCCAGAGGAAAGAATAATACCATCTGAGGCTTGGTTGGTGTAAGTATCCATATCAGGAGTGGTTGCTTGTGACAACTGGATTGGAGAAGATGAATCAATTCTTGATATTGTGTTGAAGTCATTTGGAAAGAAGAAGAATGATTCACAATTGGTGAAGCTGGAGTAGATCCTTCCTTAGCAAGATGATTCGCATTGCCAGCTTGCTTCCCTTTCTTGTACCCTGGAGGGTATCCATGAAGCTTGTAACATTTTTCTTTTGTATGTCCAAGCATACCACAATGTGCACACATAGGCCTGTCTTTCCTTCCATTTCTGGATTTTCCTTCTGAACCAGAATGATTCTGATGACCATTGATTGCATAGGCCATATGATCACTTGAGTGAGAATGAATTCCCATCAATCGTTGCTTCTCTTCTTAAACAACAAGAGAAAAAACCTTGTTTATAGGTGGAAGTGAATCCATCAAAAGTATCTGCCCCCTCACATGCGAGAAAACCTCATTCAATCCCATGAGGAAGCAAAGAACATACTCCTGATAAAGATGATCTAGCAATGGTTTGACACCTCAGCAAGAACAAGAGTGAATGAGATGATATTCACCAATCTCCTCCTAAATACCTTTCAATTGTGTGAAGTATTGAGCCACTGACAAGGATCCTTGAGTGAGATTGATCAATTCTTTCTTTAATTGGAAGATTCTTGGACCATTTTGTTGCTGAATCATTCTTGCAAATCAAGCCAGATACCTGCTGCAGTGGAGGAGTAAATCACACTTGCAATGATTTCTTTTGAGATGGAGTTGAGAAGCCATGAAGCAACAACATTGTTGTTGCGTTGCCATGCTTGAAAACACAGAAAATCAGATTCATCAAGTGGAGGTATGGATCCATCCACAAATCCGAGCTTATTCTTGGTTATTATTGTCATCTTCATTGCACGACGCTAGGAGTTGTAATTGTCTCCAGTGAGTGATTGAGAGACGAGGATCAACCTTGGGGAATTCGAAGGATGCAAGAAAAATGGACTTGAAGCATCATCCATGGGAATCAACGCCATTGATCATCAACGAAGGAAGAAAAATGCAAGAAACAGAGTAGAACGTTTCTGCAAAAGACGAAGGAGAAGAATGCCCAAGAAACGAGCCAGGTTTAGAGAACTCAGGTTCTCTACTCTAATACCATATTAAGACTTTGAGAAATGAAGAATTTCATTCATTGAAAATAATACTTGTGGCCTTTACAATATATAGCAGAATACATATGCATCTCCAGCAATAACAGAAAAACTAACTTCCTAACTTTCTAGTGCTGAGCTGGCTAACTAACTATATTGACTTACTAACTATGCTGAGCTGTAATATATATATAGTGATATATGTAATTCTAATATGGTGTCTGTGCACAAAATGTTACATTTTATCAATATTCCGTCTCAAATCTCAATAGTCTAATATTATTTTAAAAAATTAATATATAACTTTGATAGAGAAGAGGAAAATTTAAAGACATTTTTAGTCATTTTCACATAAGTTGTAACCACTATATGAAAATTTATTCGTTTCAAATTCCATCTCAACTGTTTTGAGATAGATATATACCTCGTTGGTTTAAAACGGAATTTTTGGTCTCAAACGGTTTGTGACCAAGTAGTACTAAGATTGTTTTCAAGATTTAGGAAATTTCATATTCAAAACTAAAGTTATAGTCATCTAATTACAGAACTTTCCATGCATTGCTGAGTTTCTTAGCCATCACCACAAAAGCATAGTCATCATCTAATTACGTAGGCGATGATTGTCGCAAGTAGTTGGAACATTAGTTGATAGGGGTCCAAAGCAATACACGGCATCCGCAAGTGGCTTGAAGAGCTTGTCATAATTAATTTACATCTAGCACAGTAATTGATTGGGAAGTGTCAACCAACTACATGGATTGACCAAATCTTCTATTGAATTTATGAATCTGGGTATTTGCTACTTCAAAGAAAAATCTGGACTCTTCCACTCCCTGCTAAGAATACTCAAAAGTGGAAGAAAAACAGAAGTAACCAAACCATTGGCCATTTGGCTCTCCTTTTCAAAATAATCAACTCAAGTCAAAGTCCTAATTTTCATTTAGTTTCCATAATTCATCAGCAATTGACCATCCTACCTTTCTCACATAATTCAATTACAGCACTTATAGCTCAAGCACTTCATACTACCCATTGGCAATGGAGGTAACAAAACTCATCATTTTCCTAGTGATTCTGAACTTGAAAGTCCTGAAAACAAGAGCACAATCCCCAATCTACGTTGGAGATGATTGCCACAACTCAAGTTTCTCAACCGAACAACCTCTCACTAGTGCATACCGAACCAACCTTAACAACGTCCTCACGTTGATTTCCTCTGACGCTGCCACTAGCAAAGGATATAACCACACCAGCACCGGCACCGGAACCAGAGACACTGTTTACGGCCTCTACGACTGCCGTGGCGATGTGGTTGGTCGCTTCTGCCAGTTCTGTGTCTCAACTGCCAGCAGAGAAATTGTCACGCGCTGTCCAAACCGTCTCTCTGCCGTGGCATGGTATAGTGTCTGCATTCTCCGGTACTCCAACCAGAACTTCTTCGGAAACCTCACTATAAACCCTTCTTGGCAACGTTTCGGATCGAAAAACATCTCGGATCCTTCAGAACTTGGGAAAGCTGAGACCTATATGAGAAGTTTGATAAGAAAGGCAACTGTTGAGACTAACCAATTGTTTGCTATGGGTGCGTTTGATTTGAGTCCGAATAAGAAAAGGTATGGGTTCGTGCAGTGTAGTAGAGACCTTACTAATGAAGAGTGTAGTCAGTGTTTGAAGGCTATGTTAGATAAAGTTCCCCAATGTTGTGGGACAAAACAGGGATGGCAGGTTGCGTCTCCTAGTTGTTTGATAAAGTATGATGATTTTATGTTCTATGAGTTGAATACTCAAACAACATCATCTTCTGCCATGCCTGATCCAAGAACAGGTAACAAATTAGCTACTCTTGTTTAATTGTGAGATTTTATTTTATTTTTTACTTTGATTAAAATTTTAGATTCTAACATAAAATTTTACAAACTAAAAAATAAATTCAATATTACTCGATCATAAATTATTTATTATTTGTGAAATTAATTATATATTACACAAACTTTAACATAATATATCACAAACTATACTATGTAGTAGAGTATAAATGCACTTAGTCCTACTTAAAACTTTTTTTTTCTGTTCATTGTGTTACAAATTCCTTTTAAAAATATCTATACTTATATTTATCTTGTTTTCTTTACTCTTTGGAATCTGCACACAAAATTTTCAATTTGATGAACAAAGAGTAATGTTGTGTACAAAAGCAACACACACAATCTTTACAATCAGATAGAATCCCAGGTCAAATGATTCATAATGGCTTTCTGGTTGTCAGATGTAGATTCTACCACGTATGTAATCCAGTTTGTATATTTTATTTGTGGAGATAATTACATTCCGTATTCTTTGTCAACAAACATGAAGAAATCATTTCTTTTTTTTTTTCTTAAAAAAAAAAAAGGAAATTCTTTATACTTTTTGTTGACTTGGTCCAGTAAAATGAGTAGGCAATAGATATAGAAAGTCAAGGGTCAGGTGAGATTGTCAGGTGTGCGTTGTCTTCATTTTCATTTGGAATTATATGCGCTCCAAATACTTGTAAATTTGTCTAAATGGACTATGGGCTTTATTTTTATTTATTTTTTCTTTATTTTGACAGCTATGCTACCTGACATTTTTTGGTTCGGGTTTGCAATTTTTGTGTTGTTATAAAGGTCCCAAAAAATTGAATTATTTAATATGTGTTGGAATATACAGTTCTTTATAAAATATAAGAATAACATGATATAAAAAAAATATACCAAAAAGTAAACTTGAAAGAGTTGTTTCTCAACACATTTTCTTATATCATGTAATTCTAATATTTTATAAGAAACTGTGTATTTTGGTACATATTGAATAATTTAAGTTTTTGAAATATTTGCAATGATACTAAAATCACTCAAACCCACCCAACTAAAGTGATGGTAGCAATAGCCCTACAAAAATGGGTAGCATAGCCCTCACATTTTTTTTCCCTTGGCTACAACTATAAATTTGAACGGCTCTGTTTGGCTAGTTCTCCCATTTAAGAATCTTGTGGAATTTTACTGATGTGGAATTACTTTTTAATCCTCTCTATCTCTGAGCACATCCATGACTTTTTTTTCTCCCCAGTATTAGAGTGATATAAAACCCCGAGCCCACAGATTAATGGAGGATTCTTTTCATTTTGAAGGCAACTACTAGGAGGTCTATTATGTGACCTGTAAGCAATTACATTTAACAGACAACTTTCAAAACACAGAAAGAATCTTTTATAAACAATATTAGTTTTTACTTTTTAAGATGTTTTTTTTCATTGTATATCTTTTTTTTTAAAAAATTTTATTACATTTCCAAAAGGGAGGTAGAATTCATTGAAAACCAGAACCATTGTTCTTTCCTATGGCTTAGGGTTAGGGAATCCTTTACTAAATAAGGACTTACTTGGAATGTTTCTGTAGGTTTTGTATGTTGAATTTGGTACATATGGGGAAAAAATGCATCATATGTTCTTCTTCGTATCTTTCGCAGCCAAACAGGGAGGTACTAATAAGTCCAGAACCTTGAGCATTAGCATAATAAGTGCATTGGTGGCTGTAGCCCTATTAAGTTGCTCTATCTACTACTTCTTATGCCGGAATAGAGTTAAACAAGGTAATCACCTCTCATTAACCTAATTAGTGTGTAAGAAGTATTATTCGAATATCCCCATTATAAATTTACATGATTCATTTGTTGGGATGATGCTATTAGAGACTACTCCTATAAATGTCCATGGCAATGTTCAAAGTGAGAACTCATATGAAGACCTTCCTGCTGTCCCTTTTATTACAATTCAAGAGAGTACTAACAACTTTTCAGAAGCATCTAAATTGGGAGAAGGTGGATTTGGCCCTGTTTACAAGGTGCTAATCAGTTGGATTTGAAATATATACGTAGTTTTGATTTAACTCTCTGTTGCCCTATTTCAATTTCCTTTTTCCAACTTTTTATTAGGGAATTTTGCCAGATGGGAGGGAAATCGCGGTAAAAAGACTATCAAAAACTTCTGGTCAAGGCTTAGAGGAGTTCAAAAATGAAGTAATCTTCATAGCTAAATTGCAACACATAAACCTTGTGAGACTTTTTGGTTGCTGCATTGACGAAGATGAAAAGCTACTTGTATATGAGTACATGCCAAATTCTGGTCTTGACTCTCACCTCTTTGGTATGATTTTGCTGAAATTTGTGCCTTTTTCCATTTCTTTTTTCATTTTCATATTTTTTTATTTTCATTTTCATATAAGCAGAAGGCTGGCATAGCTGTGGTGATAGAAAGGAGTTAAGAATGAGGCAAAGCCATCTTACTAACTATCCTGTTTTCCACGCTTTTCAACATGACAACAACAAATTGGAATTTGGACATGATGAAATACACAAGAATTATATATAAGAAATCAAAAAATTTGATTAGAAAGGAATATCACATTTTACATTTACGTTACTATGAGCAATTATACATCTCATCTGGTCTATTGTATTATAAGGTTCCCTATAGAGAGAAGAATCAAGCATAAGAGTGATGGAGTAAATATTGCTTCTGCTACTATTTTCCATGCTAAGGCCAAAGTAACCTGCTATTCTTGTTGGGTGTCTCTTTTATACACTCTATTTTCATTAATCTTTTCTCTTTTATTTTCTTATTAGATGTGGAAAAACGAAAGCAACTTGATTGGAAACTACGACTAAGCATTATTAATGGAAGTGCAAGAGGACTTCTCTACTTGCATGAGGACTCTCGACTCAAAGTGATTCATAGAGATCTTAAAGCCAGCAATGTTTTACTTGACTATGAGATGAATCCAAAAATATCAGATTTTGGAATGGCAAGGACATTTGAAATAGGCCAGAATCAAGCAAATACTAAAAGAGTAATGGGCACTTAGTAAGTGTTGCTGGAAATCCTTCTCTTGATGACAAAGTAGTTCATAAGTAATTAGAAAATTTCCCTTGATTGACTACTGACAATGGCCTATTGACTTGAAATAGTGGATATATGGCTCCTGAATACGCTATGGAAGGATTATTTTCAGTGAAATCTGATGTTTTCAGCTTCGGAGTTCTTCTATTGGAGATAATTTGTGGCCAAAGGAATAGTGGATTCTACCTCTCAATACATGGTCAAAGTCTTCTTACATATGTGAGTTTTCTACTCTCTTCTTACCACAAATTTGAAATTCCACCAAGAGAGATGAGAAGAGCTTCAACTAGAGCTTATGAATTTCACAATTCCATGTAGACTTGGAAACTATGGTGTGAAGGAAAATCACTGGAACTGATGGATCCAACTCTAGAAAAATCTTACATAGCTAATGAAGTTACAAGGTGCATACACATTGGTTTGTTGTGTGTTCAAGAAGATGCAGCAGATAGACCAACCATGTCTAGCGTTGTTGTCATGCTCGCAAGCGATACAATGGCGCTTCCCCATCCCAACCACCCTGCATTTTCAGTTGGAAGAATGGGCATAGGAGAAGAATCTACATCAAAAAATTCCAAGGATCCTTCTATTAATGAAGTAACTGTGTCTGATATTGTTCCCAGGTAATGGTAATAACTGGATAAACCATTTCCTTTGTTACTTTAAGGGGCATTGAGGCATGAGGGTTCAAATTAAGTGGAAAAAAGCAAAAAGACCGCTGCTATTTGACCCAAAAAAGAAATTTAAACCCTGTCATTGTAGAAGTACTTACAACAAAGTAAACAGCCACTTTTGCAGTTGAGAAGCAATTTTCTCAACGGGTATTTTCTGAGAAGGAGGCCCTTCAGAGGTCATTTAAAGATCGATAGATTAATTATTGGCATTGTATATTTCATGTAAATTGAGGAGTATTTATCTACTTCATCAATACAGAGTACTCTTCATATATTTTAGTCCTCAATCAACTCTGGCCTAGTCTTTTTATTGTGGTGTGGTCCCTCCATTAGCCCTATTTCTAATTTCTAATTAACAGACACGCATGAGCATACACACACGCACACAAACATATATAGAGAAATAAAAGAGCATACCCATATGCTTACATAAGCGTGTTTACTCTTAATGTAACTCTACTTGCTGTGAGTTAATATTTTTATGGATCTCAGAACCGTCCTTATCTCCAAGTTGCTCCTTATATGACATTCTTAAAGCATTTAAATGAAAAAAAATATATATAATAGAGCAAGAAATTCTAGTTGAAGTCAGCAACTAGCTTAAGAAACATTAAATATTCATTCTATTCCTACATACTAGTATTGACATATTGAGTTTGTCATTGATAAAATGACAAAGCACTGATGTCACTGGTCATTAGATGACACAAAACAGATTTTTGTCAATCATCAACATAAAAAGCATGCTAACTAAAGAACACGTCTAGAACAACCACAAAATGACACTAAAACCGACTAATGCGCATAGCTTTTGAACTTAATTCCTACTACCTACAAAATTTTAGGCATGTAAATACTGATTGGAGAACATATGAACTATAGTTAGTTACATATGTTCAGGCAGCAGGAGCATAATCATAACCACCACCACCACCATCATCATCATCATCACCATCTCCTTCAATGCAGGCTGCAGGAGCAGTCATATCCATCATCTCCATCTGCATGCTTCTTGCACCATGGGGCAATGACCTTGGAAATGGACAGCATTTTAATTTTCTTATATGTTTGAAGCTAATGAGGTTTGGAAGAGAGAAGGGAAGCACAAGAGTTAGGGGTTGTACTGGTAGCTAGAAGAAAGGAAGTGAAGCTCAGTTATGTTGTAAAGTATAGGGGAGATGAAGTGCCAATAAAGAGGGGGAAGAAGGTGCTGAACTCATTCTAGCTCAAGAAAGGCACGTGGGGAGCGTGGAATGATGCTTGGAGTGCGAGCATGGCCTAATGCCATGATATGCTTTTGTGGTATCTGATCCAGCCACATGGGAAACCCGATTGACACCTAAGCAAACACGTTGGAGCTAGCTGCCAAGTAAGCAACAAAGAGATGTGTTTAAAGAGAATAATCCTTTAGTGAATGGTAGGGTCATTTTAAAGAGTAAGATCTTTTAGTGGGTGAAGGAAATTAGAGGGTAAGGGATGGCATTTAACAAACAGCTAGTGAACAATATAGCAATTTTGTCTTTTAAGAAAGGACAGAAAGGTATGGTTCTCTTTCGGTTTATTATATGTTGGCTTTTGGCGTCAATCAGGAGTCAATGAAGTAAATAACATAATTAGGAAAAGCCACCTGTTTTCTGTTTGCTTTTGTGGATTCTCTTCCTGCATTATCGGCTTCTTGTGAAAGGGATAAAAAAGAAATAGGGAAAAACAAAGAAAAAGACACAAAGTGCTATTAGAGGACTGCTCAACCTCTATTTAATTTTTATCAAAAATGAATAGTGATATTTCTACGCATAAAATATTTACACCTCTTTTACATCTACATAGATAGCAATATTTGAGTTTTATTTTACAAATCAAAACTTAAGCTAGACCCACATAATTTTTATTTTTTTTTCATATGACTCAGTTTTTCTACACATCCTACACTTATTTTAAGGGGTATAAAAGTATCATCACAACGAGAATGTATAGAAAGCTCAAATTTAACTGAAGAAGTAGGCCTAATGGAGGAATCAAGCATGTGATTCTAACCCAGCTATTTATTTATTTTTTTAAAAAATAAATATATTAAATGTATTAGTATCACCATAAAATTAGAATTTGAAACATCAATCCCTTTTAATTGTGACTCTTTAATTTTAGTTAATCTTAATAAATTTTTCTTGTAAAACTTCGAGATATTCTCTAAGATCTAGCAAAAACACAGTACCTCTCTTGGTTCTCCCCCATTCTTCCATTTCACATGTCTACGTTTCTTTCTCTTCTTTAGCTCTTCTATAAATACTTTTTTCAATCCTTCTCCAATTTTCATATGTCTTCTTATTTCTTTTAAAAGTAAAATTTATCCATATTTATTTTTTCTATTTAAATTTTTGTAATATTCTTATTTTGAGAAATTTTACATAACTTTGTCTCAAATCGAGAAACCAACCCAATCCATACTGCCTTTTTATGGTTTGGTTTGGTCAGGTCATAAGTCTTATGGTTTGGGTTAGTTTGTGTTATAAAGTGTAAAAAAATTATTGGGTTAGGTTTGAGTTGAGTCTAAACCCAAACCAACCTAGCCCATAAACACCATATCAAACTTACCTTTGAGCAAACCTTATAAAGATAAACCTTACAAGGTGCTAGTTGATCTAGATACTATGTAACAACAATACTGAAAAAAAANAAAAAAAAAAAAAAAAAGGGCATAAGTTTAACCATTTGAAATATAATTCAATTAGGTACCACAGAAATCAAAATTAACAGAGTTTCTTCATATTAATTTAGATCATGGTTGCAAAAAGTGACTAAAATTTTGTTTGTACTATTTGCCTCCAAAACCCAACCATCATTCATTTTTAGTTGGAATAATGGTCAAAGAAGAAGAATTCACGAGGGAAAAAAAAAAAAAAAAATNAAAAAAAAAAAAAACTATTCCAAGATCCTTCTATTATAGTGAAGTACCAATGTCTCATGTTGCACCTAGGTAATGGATATTAATAGATAAGCCTTTTACTTTGTCACTTTGAAGGGCAAGGCAATGAGGTATGAAGACCCAAGGAAGTGGGCGAAAGCGTGAACTCTGCCTTATGGCTGAAAAACAAAAAAGGAAAACAAAAACAAACCCTGCCATTGTATAAGCACCTACAGAAAAAAGTGACAGCCTCTTCTAATGTTTAGCAGTATTTTACTAATCATATCCCAAAAGGAGGCTCCTCAGAGATCATATAAAGCTTCATAAAATTTGATAGTGTATATATGATATGATGCAAATTGTTGAACATTTATCCAATATTTCGAAGATACTAGAATGATTTGGTTGCATTTGTTAGATTGTAAATGCAGATATTCATATTTTGTAATCAACAATCAAGAGCGGCCCCAAGTCTCTTTTATGTAGTGTGGTCCCTCTATCCCTCTTGTTTTAATTTTTGTCCTAATAAAAGTTGCTAAAACATACGTGCGCCATGCTTACACAAACACAATGATAAAAGAAAATCTTGCTGACATAAATATGCTTACTCTAATGTAGCCAAAGAAGAAAGAAAAAGAATGTGTCCCCATAACANATGGCCGAAAAACAAAAAAGGAAAACAAAAACAAACCCTGCCATTGTAGAAGCACCTACAGAAAAAAGTGACAGCCTCTTCTAATGTTTAGCAGTATTTTACTAATCATATCCCAAAAGGAGGCTCCTCAGAGATCATATAAAGCTTCATAAAATTTGATAGTGTATATATGATATGATGCAAATTGTTGAACATTTATCCAATATTTCGAAGATACTAGAATGATTTGGTTGCATTTGTTAGATTGTAAATGCAGATATTCATATTTTGTAATCAAAAATCAAGAGCGGCCCCAAGTCTCTTTTATGTAGTGTGGTCCCTCTATCCCTCTTGTTTTAATTTTTGTCCTAATAAAAGTTGCTAAAACATACGTGCGCCATGCTTACACAAACACAAGGATAAAAGAAAATCTTGCTGACATAAATATGCTTACTCTAATGTAGCCAAAGAAGAAAGAAAAAGAATGTGTCCCCATAACAATCTTGATCTCCAAATTTTTTCCTATATAGCATTCTTTAAACATTCAAATTAAAATTAGAATAAAGAAATATATTCTTTTTGTGGGCAGCATTCAGCTTGAAAAACATTGAAAATTAACTCATTCCAGATACTACAATAGTGATGTCAGTGGTCTCTCTAGATAACATAATATAAACTCCTTTCAATCTGTCACTACCAAACACATGGTAACTGAAGTACATGCCACAGCAAGAATAAAATGACAAGACCACTAATTCATAGCTTCCCACTAGCTACAAAATTTTGGGAATGTAAGGACTGACTGTTAAGTGAAGATATGGACTATAATCAGTTCCATATATATGTTCATGCAGCAGGAGCATAATCATAACCACCATCATCGTCATCATCGCCTTCCATTGGCGCTGCCGGGGCATAGTCATAACCTCCATCATCATCATCACCTTCAGTGCAGGCTGCAGAAGCATAGTCATATCCATCATCTCCATCTACATTCTTCTTGCACCAAGGGGCAATGACCTTGGAAATGGACAGCATATTTTCTTAGACTTTCGAAGCTAACAAGGATATCCAAAGGAAAAAAGGGAAGCAGAAGAGTTAGGGGGCAGGATTTAGTGTGCTGGAAGCTAGAGGAAAGGAAGTGAAGCTCGGTTGTGTTGTGAAGTTTA
This sequence comes from Cercis canadensis, assembly GCA_003255065.1. NCBI lineage: Eukaryota > Viridiplantae > Streptophyta > Magnoliopsida > Fabales > Fabaceae > Cercis > Cercis canadensis. The sequence goes on from QAOA01005512.1 coordinate 224,287, forward strand.
AGGGAAGAGGCAGTGCTAATAAATAGGGAAAAACAGGTGTTGAACACATTCTAGCTCAAGAAAGGCACGTGGGGAGTGTGGAGTGATGCTTGGAGACTTGAGTTTGAGCATAGCCTAATGCCCATGGCATGCTTTTATGGAATCTGGTTCAGCCACATGGGAAATCCAATTGACACTTCAGCAAACACATTGGAGCTAGCAGCAAAAGCAAGTGAGGAACATGGTGATGTGTTAAAAGAGAATAATTTTTGAATGGTAGGGTCATTTAAAGAGTAAGATCTTTTCTTGGGTGGTGGCAATTATAGGGCAAAGGATCAATGGCATTTTAGCAAACACTGAGTGAACAACTTAGTAATTTTATCTGTTAACAAAGGAGAAAAAAAAAAAAGGTATGGTTCCCTTTTCTTTTATTATATGTGGGCTTTTGGTGTCACCCATGAGTCAGAGAAATAAACAACATAACAAGCAAATGGCCACTTGTTGTTGTTTCTTTTCTTTTCTTTCTCATTTCTTCGGAGTAGCTACGCAACTTGTTACTATTTAGCTATTAGCACACTTTCTTAGGCACTTCATGCAAATATTGAGTTGTTGTATGCATACTCAATACAAAGCAAAAGGCCTCCTAGTATTGTTTCAAAGAAGTTTGGGGAAGGGGCAAAAGTATTTTCGGATTATTGTAGCAAAATGTTTGTGAAAAAATTATTACTTTCAATCAATAACTACATTTCATAATAAAATTGCGTAACGTGTTCTACTTTAATTTCGAGGAAGTCTACTTGCAAACAAGTGTAAAGTGATGTGTGAAATCTAAGCCATATAAAAGAAAATTTATAAAGTAGATATAGTAAAATTTAAGTGAACTTTGTTAAAACTTAAATATTCAATTGGCGACATTGAACTGCATTAACCTAGAGAGTCTTCACTTCAATTCCTATTAGTAATCTTTTGTTGGCAAACATCCCTTAACTACAGTGCACCNATTATATGTGGGCTTTTGGTGTCACCCATGAGTCAGAGAAATAAACAACATAACAAGCAAATGGCCACTTGTTGTTTTTTCTTTTCTTTTCTTTATCATTTCTTCGGAGTAGCTACGCTACTTGTTACTATTTAGCTATTAGCACACTTTCTTAGGCACTTCATGCAAATACTGAGTTGTTGTATGCATACTCAATACAAAGCAAAAGGCCTCCTAGTATTGTTTCAAAGAAGTGTATCCCAAATAAGTACTTACTCAAATTAAAATATTTTGACAATAAATTAATCTCATTAACTTATTTTCATGTTTTCCGCTTATAGTCGAAGAAACACGCTGATAAAATAGTTTTTATCAAATATAATTTAATAATTGTTGCTAATAAAACAAAATACCAGGATTAGTATATATTCTATGTGAGGATCTATATTTCCCAAAATTGCAGCATGAATGGAATCATTCATTAGCATGGTCATCATGGCCAATAGCATGTTTGGTTTGATGGTGGAATATCTAAAAATCAGTTTTGTCTCTGAAGCTATTCAAAGTAGTTTTTGGTTTGGGGAAGGGGCAAAAGGATTTTCGGATTATTGTAGCAAAATGTTTGTGAAAATATTATTACTTTCAATCAATAACTACATTTCATATTATTACTTTAATTTCGAGGAAGTCTAAAGTGATGTGTGAAATCTAAGCCATATAAAAGAAAATTAAAAATGTAGATATAGTAAAATTTAAGTGAACTTTGTTGAAACTTAAATATTCAATTGGCGACATTGAACTGCATTAACCTAGAGAGTCTTTACTTCAATTCCTATTAGTAATCTTTTGTTGGCAAACATCCCTTAACTACAGTGCACCTTGCCTTAGAGTTAAAATAATTTAAGTGTCTCCTAAATTATTTGTATGCAAATAAAAAAAAAAAAAACTCATATGCAACCAAATGTGCAGATGTAATAATATTTATAACATGGCAAATTTTTATTGCAAGTTTACGAAAAACAAATTGTTGCATAGTGTTTGAAAGAGAGGGGAGGGGAATAGTAATTTGAGTTTTTATAAACTTTCTGTCACAGTGATTTACAAATGTGATACGTGGTACGGAACAAGAATTAAATGCTAAAATTTACATATGAGTATAATATAAATTTTTTATTAAAAAAAGGTCAAAGGTTTAATAATACAAATCTAATAAATATACGTATAAAAAATTATATTAGTATATTATGTTTTATAATTAAAAGTTCATTATATAAAAGATAGGTTCTATATAGTAATTTTTAATATATCATTGTAGTATATTTTATTGACTAAAAATAAAAAATAAGATTTATTTTTAATCAAAACACTTATTTTTTAAAAAGAAAAATACCTAATATTGAACTTATTGTTACATATGAATATTAAATCTCAAAATACTTGATATTGATAAAATTTATTATTATTATTATTATTATTATTATTATTATTATTATTATTATTATTATAATAATAATAACAATAATATAAAAAAAAAATAGAGTTAACATCAAAGTTATATTCACATTAATTACAAATGTAATGAAGTAAAATAAAATTCTCTCTCTATATTAGGTAAAAAAAATATAAAAGAAAAAATTCATTAAACCAATATGGAAAGAGCTTTTTATTCTTTAAACAGTACGAAACATTTTATGCATAATTTTTATGAGAGCTTTAAATTAAATACATATTTTACTAATTCTTTTACTTTGATACATCAAACAAAAGTTTTATTCAAAATTCTAGACGTACAAGTATAATTATACGAGTATTATATGCGTTTAGCTAGGCATTGCCTAAGTTCAATGAAAATAAAAATTAAGTAAGACAAATTAAATTCATATTCTATGACAAAACAATTTGTGGAGTATTGTAGTAATTGACTCTCTTCTTATGGGTCCACTGTCCTCACTCTAACTTCATATTCAATATACATTACGTGCGACTATAAATAGAAGACATATTAGAGAAAAATATTCTTGTTAAAGGTATAGCAATCAGTTTAAGTGACATATTGAAAAGCCATTAATTTTATTTTACTTGAAGCACAATATAAAAATCACTAACAAATTATCACATATGTTATTGTACGTCGACAATCAAATGACAAAGCACTGATGTCAGTGTTCTTTAGATGACATAGAACAAAGTCCACTCCTTCACTATCAAAATCATGCAACGTACAAACCTACAACCACAAGATGACTCACACTAGTCCATATTTTTTGCCACTACTTACAAAACATGAGGGTTTAAGAAACCAGAACAACACATGGACTATGTAATTTGTTACATATATTCATGCAGCCGGAGCATAATAATAGCCACCAGTACCGGCACCGTCATCACCGCCTTATATTTACGCAGCTGGTGCATAGTCATAACCTCCATCATCATCATCGTCACCATCACCTTCAATGCAGGGTGCAGCTGCATAATCATCATCATCATCTCCATCTGCATGTTTCATGCACCATGGGACAATGATCTTGGAAACAGATGACATCATTTTTTTTTTTTGGAGTTTTAACGATGTTTGGTAGATTGGAAGTGAAGTAGGCGATTAGAAGCAAGTGAAGTTCAGTTATGGTTTGAAGTTACAATTGGGTATGGACGGGGAGAGATACATAGTGGTTATAAATAGGGGAAAGAAGGTGTTGGACTCGTTTCAGCGCAAGAAAGGCACGTGGAGAGTGTGGAATGAGGCTTGGAGTGTGAACATGACCCAATGCCGATGATATGCGTGGTGGAGAAATCGGTATCTAGGCCAGCCACATAGGAAATCCAATCGACACATACGCAACACGTTGGAGCTAGCAGCCAAAAGCAACAAAATAGTGAAGTGTTCAAATAGTGCTTCCCTTAAAAAGTTAGAATCTTTTGGTTGGTAGTGGGCCTAGTGGCTGATGGCTTTTAACACATAAGCGATTTCACAACAATATTTCATGGGCGAAAAATTCTTGTGTACAACGAAAGTAATACTCTTTGACATGTAGATCCTAGAGGAATTTCATGGTGAGACCCTCATCTTTTATATCTTAGAGTATATTACTTAGTGTACACAAGAATTTTTCTGTTCATCATCAGCTCATGTCAATATCTCACCCCCTTATCACGCACCTATGTATAAAGGGTGGTCAAGCAAGACTCATTCTAAGAACCTTCCTCCCAAAATTTGAGTTTTTAATTGCTAAGGCTATTGGGAAGGCTCTAGAATGTATGGAGATAAAGAAAAGTCCCAAAAGGGAAAACCCCTGTCATGGGCCCTAATGGATAATTAGGGCCACTCGACTCTGACGTAGGAGCTAACAACGGCAAACGGCCCAAGTTTGAGCTATTAGGATCCTTTATCCAAATTTTATTTTGGTAATTTTTCTTCTAATTGGACTCTTTCTTAATCTCTTTGACAAATTAAATATCAAAATACCCAAATTAGGGCCGTTAGAACTTTTTATTCAAATTTTAGTTTCTATGATTAGTTTTAGCCCAATTAAATATCCACTTAATTTAGCCTCGTAGTGATTCAAGACAAAATAATAGTTTAAATGTATTGTATGTCTTTATAGTTTGAACAAATTTTAAATCAGACCCCTAAATTTTTTTTTTTTGAGATTCTTATAGTTTAATCTTTTTNTCTTATAGTTTAATTTTTTTTAATTGAGTTACTGTCATTACCTCAAATTATAATTTAGTGTTCATATGGCAAACGGTTTATCTATGTGACAATAAAATAAGCTGATGTGACAACAAAATAATACATAAATTGCAAAAGTAGAAAGAGAAAGGAAGAAAATGAAAGATGATGTGGTGAATATTTTTGTATTACTTTAGCACTACATCAACTTCTTTTATTGTCACATAGACAAGTCGTTTGTCATGTAAGTACTAAACTAATAAATTTATAATTTAGCGTAATGACAATGATTCAATTAAAAAAAATTTAAACTATAAAGATCCCAAAATAAAAAAAAATTATAAAAATATGATTCAAAATTCGTTCAAACTATAAGTACTTACAATACATTTAAACCCAAAATAATTAGATCCTTTACAAACTTTGATCTTAAAACTCATTATGTAGTCCATTACTAATCTCGACTCTTTTTTTTTTAAATTTCGCATCAAATTAAAGTGAAATGTGAATACTTAGATATATGGCTTTAGGTGGAAGAAAATAGAGAGAATTAGAAAAAAGAAAAGTAGCAGACTTTTTTTAAAAAATAGAAACAAAAAGTAAAAAGTATCAAATTAAAAAAAAATATCACAACATGAACATTGGTTATTATGTGATCCTCATTCAAATTATCACTTTATTATTCATTTGACCGGTAGTTATNATATATGTTCATGCAGCAGGAGCATAATCATAACCACCATCATCGTCATCATCGCCTTCCATTGGCGCTGCCGGGGCATAGTCATAACCTTCATCATCATCATCACTATCACCTTCAGTGCAGGCTGCATGATAGGTCCCGTGTAACTTCAATAATTCTTTGGGTGAAGCAACCTGAATTGCTTGCACGTCTACACCTTGCAGCCTTCGGTTTTGGTTGTGCCAAATAAAATCCATGGTCAATTGTTTCCAGTTACAGACGACGGAGCCAAGCATTTCAAGCCATTGCACACCAAGTACAAGGTCAAGACCTGTTAAAGGTAGAGAAAAAAAAGTGAGGTAAAACTCGGTGCCCTGCAACTCCACTCGTACCTTATCGTAACGCCCCTGACACTTTAGTTTCTCTCCATTGGCCACCCGGACAAAAAATGCTTCCGTGGGAACAACTGGCAACCTGAGCAAGTTTGCCAAGCAATCACTAATGAAATTATGCGTCGATCCGCTGTCAACCAAAACCACCACTTCGTGAGGGCCCATTCTTGTTGTTATGCGCATGGTTTTTGGACCAGTCCATCCCGTTAATGCAAGCAACATGATTTTGGGTTCCAGTTCAGGTTCCTGTACTTCCCCTGTATCTCCATCTTGGTCTTCTTCCAATGTCTGCTGGTCAGTAATTTCTTCGCATACCACATTATCCGCATGCCCCTCCAAGAGTAATAACTGTGGCCTTTGACATCTATGCCCAGTTGTGAAGTGTTCATTGCAGTTGAAACAGAGACCTTGAGCCCTTCTCTTTTGCATTTCTTCCCATGTTAAGTGTCTGATTGGAATAGCAGGGGTAGCAGGAGCTACACTCGTGGTTTGTGGAAGAGCTAAAGGAGTTCTTATGGGTGGAGTTTGCATGAACCTTTGCTGCTGTGTAAGCTGCTCGTCTCGCATTCGTGCTAAATTAATGGCCTCCTTAAGGGATTGCGGTTTAAACATTCGTATCCCATCAGAAATATCAGCCTTTAAACCTCCCATGAACGTCCCTACTAACGCCCTTTGCTTCCATCCACTCACCTTGTTGCCGAGCTTTTCAAATTCACGTTAATAGTCTCTCAACGTTCCCAGTTGTTTGATCCTTGAGAGAGCTTCATCAAAGTCTTCGCATCTTGATGGTCCGAAGCGAGCCCATAATTCCTCTTTAAATTTTTCCCATGAAATCACATGTCCTTCTTCCTGTAACATCCTACGAAGCCACTGCCACCATTGGTTGGCCTCCCCTTCAAGGTGGTAAGCAGCCATGGGAACCTTTTGGTTCTCTGTCGTGCCCTAGAATTCAAAGAATTGTTCCACCCGATTGAACCACTCCGTTGGATCGTCTCCAGAGAAGCGTGGAAATTCTAGCTTGGCTGATTTGGACAAGACGATATGCCGACCTCCATCTTGGTTTTCTCGGTGGTGATTGCCATGATTTGAGGACTCCAGATTAGCGAGCAACATGTTCGAAAGTTGATTGAGAGCTTCCTCCAAATGGTGGAGTTTGTCGTTCATACCAAACTTTATTCGCTTTAGTCCCTCTCGAACTGCACTGAGCCCAAACTCCAAGTGCTCAATTCGCTCCTTGTTGGTTCCCATAAGAAACCTGGCTCTGATGCCAATGATAGGTCCCCTGTAAATGTAAATTAAAAACACTCACGAAAATATCCTCTTCTGATGAGGATGTACCACAGTTTAACTGAAATAATTTTTCTCCCGTCAACCTCCTCCCAAATATTTGGGATTTGGTTTTAAACCTCTAGTTGAATGTCGTGGCTTGTCACTGCAGGAGCATAGTCATATCCATCATCTCCATCTATAATTAGTTCTATATATATGTCCATGCAGCAGGAGCATAATCATAACCACCAATCATCGTCATCATCGTCTTCTATTAGCGCTGCTAGGGCATAGTCATAACCTCCATCATCATCATCACCATCACCATCACCATCACCTTCAGTGCAGGCTGCAGGAGCATAGTCATATCCATCAACTCCATCTACATGCTTCTTGCACCATATTTTCTTAGACTTTCGAAGCTAAAAAGGATATCCAAAGGAAAAAAGGGAAGCAGAAGAGTTAGGGGGCAGGATTAATTAGTGTGCTGGAAGCTAGAGGAAAGGAAGTGAAGCTCGGTAGTGTTGTGAAGTTTAAGGGAAGAGGCAGTGCTTATAAATAGGGGAAAGCAGGCGTTGAACACATTCTAGCTCAAGAAAAGCACGTGGGGAGTGTGGAGTGATGCTTGGAGACTTGGAGTTTGAGCATAACCTAATGCCCATTGCATGCTTTTATGGAATCTTGTTAGAAGTAGCACACTTCCAGAAACTTCAACAACAAAATAGAAAATTCTACTTCTCACCGACTTATAACTTCCATCAACAATAAACTAGAAACTACAAGAAAATTCTAGTAGTACAGCTGTAAAAAACTAGAGAAGAAACTAGAAAAATCTAGCTGAAAAATCGACATGCATAAGTCGGTTTACTTGCCTAGAAATAGGCATGAAGTGTAAAAAATGTGTAAGAAAAAAGTCATAGCCTTGTACTTTCCTTGTCAAACCTATCAACTATTAAAAGCCTTCTCTTCCACGTCCTTTCACCTTTTTTTTTCAGCCATCATCCATTCCTCACACTTACAACTATTACTTTATCCCATAAAATCAATTCCAACTAATCAACTATTCATCTCCCACTTCCTTTCATCTCCAACTTTCTTCCACTCTTCCAACGTCCCTTGCCTTATTCACAAATTACCAACACTTTTTTATTCTCTTCACACACAAACACAATTACTATATCATTTTCATAAACTAACATGGTATCAGAGCTTGTTCTTTTCATTTGGGTGTGAGGCTCATTCACTAAAAATTATTTTCCTGTCCCACCTTTCTATTTCACCTTTACCCACAAAATTTCCTCTATTCCATGGCCGCATCTACTGTCAATTTCTCCTCTGTCCCTCTGCCAGTTTTTACTGGTGAAAACTATGATTTTTGGAAGCTAAAAGTAAAAACATATTTTATCTAACAAAAATTGTGGGATATTGTTCAAAATGGGTTTAATACCCCAGAAGATATTTTCACTTTGTCTGAAGTGGAGAAGAAAAAATTGGAGGAGAATCAACAGAAGGATGCGCAAGCCCTGTTCGTTATCCAGCAAGCAGTAGGCGACACTATCTTTACAAGAATCATAGATGCCGACTCTGCAAAGAAGGCATGGGATATCTTGGAGGAGGAGTATCGTGGGAATGAAAAGGTACGAGCCATTAAACTCCAATATCTTATAAGAGAATTTAAAATATTAAAAATGAAGGAATATGAGACCATAGAAGATTATTATGGGAGAATTATAGAAATAATCAATCAAATGAAATTATATAGGGAACATATAACTGAAAAGAGGGTGGTAGATAAAATTCTTATCACTCTCACAGAAAAATATGACCCCATAGTTGCTGATATAGAGACAACACTAGATTCATCATCTCTATCAATGGCTAAACTAGTTGGACTCCTTGGAGCCCATGAGACAAAATTGAATAAAACAAGGTTGACCAGTCTAACAATCTGACTTTTACTATATTCCTGCGAAGGAAGGGAATGCTTGAATAAACCTAGCAATCAGAGCGTAGTGGAAGATAACGATGTTCATCAGTAATAAATCTTTTGTTTGTATTCAGTGGAAGTTTCAAACCTGAGATATCAATTTATAAAATAGATCAGGAAGCAACATTCAACTAATTCTACATGTGATTGAAACGCATCTGTATTTGAAAATCTTTACCTTAATGAAGGTTTCAACCATTTGTAGTTTGGGCTTCACATTCATAGGCACAAAATGTTGCAACTCATTGATCAAAACCTGAAAGGAGGAAAGACAGCAATCCTAACATAACGTATCACAGCTAACAAAAGAAAGAGGAATGGTTTCTACAAGAGATTTTACGGATAAGCAGGGAGAGTAGTCAACATATTGGTCATTATCTGAATTTAATGAGAATTCATATTTATTAAATAAGAGTAAAACCCTTTTAGTCCTTGGAAAATACAGCTACTGACAAATTCGTCATCCAAAAATTTTCGATGACAAATTGGTCATTGAATTATTATTCCGTCTGACAAATTAGTCCTCCAGTACTTTAATGAAAAAAAGTTTTAGACTCTTGCAGACCCCCTTCCTAAATTTCTTTCACTGATCTTGCCTAGCTATGTTTAAGCTCTTATTTTCTCATTTCAAGTCTTCATTTTCTTTTCACTGATTTTGCCTACCGGAGGACTAATTTGTCGGCGGAATAATAATTCAAGGACCAATTTGTCATCAAAAATTTTTAAAGGACGAATTTGCCAGTGACTGCATTTTCCAAAGACTAAAAAAGGGTTTTACTCTAAATAAGAGTAAGCTTCTGAGATTTGATTCCATTTCAGATCTGAGGATAGAATATAGTTTTGAGAGTTCAGATTTAAAAAGCTACGTCATGTATCTTAAAATTTTTATTGGCTCTGGCCAAAAACAGAAGGGGGAGAAAAAAGATGTTAGTGCAATTTTTTTATAAGGACTTGTCATATAATTCTACAGTGAATTAAGATTTCATCCATGTTTTCCCCTAGTTGTTTCAATTCACCATATGAAAACCAGATGCAACCTGTTGAATGCACCAACAAAGTTTGATCATAGTTCAGAAAGAACCTGTAGATCCAGTGACATTAGAGCTCGGCCTTCATCAGTACACCTCTTCACCCGTAAAAGTCTTTCAATAAGAATTTCCGCTACAATTTCAAGTCCATAGTCTAATAGCAGGTCTTGGATCTACAAGTACAGAAACACAGCTAGCAAATTCAAAACTCATGCTTAGATTCTAGGAGTTGCTTCTCTATGTTTTCCTTTCAAACAATTCAGAAGCAAGCCTTTTCATGCAAGTATGCACTTCATGTAATGGTTGGTATTTAATGCATAATGAGATGTCTCGTGTAATAATGATGAGTAATAGCTCTTTACGAATGCCTCCATGAGATAGTCTTGTTTTATAGTACTTAAATTCTCCCAGCAACAAATCAACATTACTATACATGCAACAATTTAAGTCAGAACTGCAGACAATAGGTAGCATATTTCCAAGATGAAAACAGAGGAAAGATAATCAGCAGTTTCACTGTTTATATATGAGATTAAATTACAAATCCTCGCTTAATAAAGTTTAATTATGCCATGTGGTCAAACAACTCAAATATCAAACGCTGTCACAAGTGGTCATAATCAAAGAATGTCAGTATTTGTTAGAAGTAGCACACTTCCAGAAACTTCAACAACAAACTAGAAAATTCTACTTCTCACCGACTTATAACTTCCATCAACAATAAACTAGAAACTACAAGAAAATTCTAGTAGTACAGCTGTAAAAAACTAGAGAAGAAACTAGAAAAATCTAGCTGAAAAACCGACATGCATAACTCGGTTTACTTGCCTATAAATAGGCATGAAGTGTAGAAAAATGGGTGTAAGAAAAAAGTCATAGCCTTGTACTTTCTTTGTCAAACCTATCAACTATTAAAAGTCTTCTCTTCCACGTCCTTTCACCTTTTTTTTTCTTTTCAGCCATAATCCATTTCTCACACTTACAATTATTACTTTATCCCATAAAATCAATTCCAACTAATCAACTATTCATCTCCCACTTCCTTTCATCTCCAACTTTCTTCCACTCTTCCAACGTCCCTTGCCTTATTCACAAATTACCAACACTTTTTTATTCTCTTCACACATAAACACAATTACTATATCATTTTCATAAACTAACAGTGGTATCAGAGCTTGTTCTTTTCATTTGGGCGTGAGGCTCATTCACTAAAAATCATTTTCCTGTCCCACCTTTCTATTTCACCTTTACCCACAAAATTTCCTCTATTCCATGGCCGCATCTATTGTCAATTTCTCCTCTGTTCCTCTGGCACTTTTTACTGGTGAAAACTATGATTTTTGGAAGCTAAAAGTAAAAACATATTTTATCTCACAAAAATTGTGGGATATTGTTCAAAATGAGTTTAATACCCCAGAAGATATTTTCACTTTGTTTGAAGTGGAGAAGAAAAAATTGGAAGAGAATCAACAGAAGGATGCGCAAGCCCTGTTCGTTATCCAACAAGCAGTAGGCGACACTATCTTTACAAGAATCACAGATGCCGACTCTGCAAAGAAGGCGTGGGATATCTTGGAGGAGGAGTATCATGAGAGAGAAAAGGTACGAGCCATTAAACTCCAATATCTTAGAAGAGAATTTGACATATTAAAAATGAAGGAATCTGAGACCATAGAAGATTATTATGGGAGAATTATAGAAATAGTTAATCAAATGAAATTATATAGGGAACATATAACTGAAAAGAGGGTGGTAGATAAAATTCTTATCACTCTCACAGAAAAATATGACCCCATAGTTACTGCTATAGAGACAACACTAGATTCATCATCTCTATCAGTAGCTAAACTAGTTGGACTCCTTGGAGCCCATGAGACAAAATTGAATAGGCGTAATGAAGCTTCCGCTGAAAACGCCTTCAAAACTAAAATAAATATGAGGTCTCAAAATCCTAAAAATAATCAAAATATACGTGGAGGAGAAAATGTTAAAAAACTTGAAAATAGAAAAAATAGTCAGAGGCAAGGTGATAGTAGAGCTACATATCCTCCATGTGGAATTTGTAAGAAGAGGAGTCACCAAGAAAAAGATTGTTGGTTCCGAGGCAAGCCATAGTGCAACAAATGCAAGAAATTTGGGCATGTGGAGAAAGATTGCTGCATCAAAGGCACTCATCATGCCAACTATGTGGAAGAAAGTGAGAAGAATGAGAATTTATTCTTCCTCAATCAAGGCTCGTCCGAGAAGACACATGGCACGTGGTTCCTGGATAGCGGCTGTAGCAATCACATGACACCGTACAAGGACATCTTTTCCAAGCTGGATACGAATTTCCAATCAAAAGTCAGATTAGGGAATGATGAATTCCTTGAGGTGACAGGCAAAGGAATAGTTGCTGTGGAGACAACAAATGGCACGCAATATATTCATGATGTGCTGCTAGTTCCTAACTTAGCACAAAATCTCCTCAGTGTTGGGCAAATGATACAACATGGATATGCACTATACTTTGAAGGAGATAAATGCATCATCTATGACAAGAAAGACAAAAATCTTGCCATAGCCGAAATAAAAATGAGAGAATGCAGTGACTTTCCTATTCGATGGAGGTAAGATACCGCCATGAAGGCTCAAATTGATGATTCATGGCTTTGACATCGAAGATTTGGGCATTTCAACTATCATGGCTTGAGCATTCTTCATCAGAAAAATATGATGAGAGACCTGCCTAGCATTAAAGAAGCTGAAGGAGTTTGCGAAGGTTGTATGCTTGGCAAGCAACACCGACAATCCTTTACTTCTGGGCAATCATGGAGAGCCAAAGATGCACTAGAGCTCATTCACACAGATATATGTGGGCCGATGAGGACACCATCTCTCACTCAAAACAGGTGCTTCATTCTTTTCATTGATGATTATACTAGAATGACATGGGTTTACTTTATGTGTGAAAAATCCGAAGTCCTCAACATTTTCAAGAAATTCAAGCAACTTGTTGAGAATCAAAGCAGCCGTCACATCAAGACATTAAGGAGTGATCGTGGCAAAGAATACACTTTAAAAGAATTTGAGAAATTCTGCGAAGACAAAGGTGTTGAACGCCAGCTAACTGTTGGATACGCACTGGAGCAGAGCAGAGTTTCAGAACGAAAGAATAGAACTGTTATGGAGATGGCAAGATCAATGCAAAAGGAGAAAAGATTACCAAACATGTTCTGGGCCGAAGCAGTTTACACTGCCGTTTACCTCTTAAATAGGTGCCCAACCAGAGTCGTCCAAGATAAAACACCTGTAGAAGTTTTAGAGCGGAAGAAAGCCATCAGCGAAGCATCTAAGAGTCTTTGGCTGCATATGCTATGTCCACATTCCATATCAGAAAAGGAGCAAGCTTGATGAGAAGACTGAAAAAGGAATCTTCTTGGGATACAACACTGAATCTAAAGGATATCGAGTATACAACTTAAAGACCAAGAAGCTTCTTATTAGTCGAGACGTAGAGTTTGATAAAAACGCTGCATGGAATTGGGAAGCAAAGAAAGTCAAGAAAAACATATACATGCCTATCCATCAATCAACTACACCAAGTCAAGAAGATGACAATGAAGAAAATACCGCCACTCCAAGCACTCCAACAACTCCAGCTACTCCAGAGACAGCTCCTGTACAAGATTTATCATCTCCAAAATCTTCTCCAAGAAAATTAAGATCACTAAGAAATATATACGAAAGATGCAACTACGTAATAATGGAGCCCGAAAGCTTTTAAGCAGCAGCAAAACAAGATGAATGGATAAAAGCTATGGAGGAAGAAATCAAGATGATTGAAAAGAATGACACATGGGAGCTAGTTAAAAAGCCAAAAGATAAAAAAATTATCGGCGTTAAATGGGTCTACAAGACGAAACTCAATCCGGATGGCTCCATACAAAAACACAAGGCAAGACTAGTTGCCAAAGGTTACTCACAAGTACCTGGCATTGACTATAATGAGACAGTTGCTCCAGTTGCACGACTTGACACTATAAGAGCTTTGATAGCTCTAGCAGCCTAAAAGAGTTGGAAAATTTTTCAACTAGACGTGAAATTAGCATTCCTGAATGAAGTTCTCGAAGAAGAAATCTATGTAGAGCAACCACAAGGGCTCGTGGTAGAAGGTGAAGAAGACAAAGTGCTGCGTTTGAGGAAAGCCCTCTATGGATTAAAACAAGCACCGCGAGCCTAGTATAGCCGAATTGATAAATACTGTAGCACGGAGGAGCAGCTCACCGACATCTTTACCAAGGCACTCCCAAGAGTAAAATTTGAGATGCTACACAGCATGCTCGGAGTATCTGAAAAGTGTGCTAAGGAGAAGTGTTAGAAGTAGCACACTTCTAGAAACTTCAACAACAAACTAGAAAATTCTACTTCTCACCGACTTATAACTTCCATCAACCATAAACTAGAAACTACAAGAAAATTCTAGTAGTACAGCTGTAAAAAACTAGAGAAGAAACTAGAAAAATCTACCTGAAAAACCGACATGCATAACTCGGTTTACTTGCCTATAAATAGGCATTAAGTGTAGAAAAATGGGTATAAGAAAAAAGTCATAGCCTTGTACTTTCCTTGTCAAACCTATCAACTATTAAAAGCCTTCTCTTCCACGTCCTTTAGCCTTTTTTTTTTTCAGCCATCATCCATTTCTCACACTTACAATTATTACTTTATCCCATAAAATCAATTCCAACTAATCAACTATTCATCTCCCACTTCCTTTCATCTCCAACTTTCTTCCACTCTTCCAACGTCCCTTGCCTTATTCACAAATTACCAACACTTTTTTATTCTCTTCACACACAAACACAATTACTATATCATTTTCATAAACTAACAGTATTCTCCCAACAGTACACACAGACTCAGACTTCTCTAAGTGTATACAGCAAGTTATCTTTGACTATAATTAGCAACTACCGCAGTTAACAAAATCAATCATTTGTATCCCCCCCCCCCCAAAAAAAAAAAAAAAAAAATNAAAGAATTACATGGCAATCAAATATAAAGAGGATCCAAGGATACAAACCCATTATGCTCTAGCCCAAGATCTTTAAGCTCCCACTTAGAATTGGCAATACGCTCAACATACCTGCAAAATTTTAACTATTAATGAAGATATTAACAACTAACGGAAAACCAAGAGTGCTAATTAACCAAGGCCATGCACTAGAATAATGTTTGAAGCATACAGAATATGCTTTAGAATCCACAGACCAATAATACTTGTGAAGGGGTCAAAGTAAGACCAGGGAGCTTTTAGATGAACAAAAGCATAAAGAATGACAATGACTAATTTCTAATAACTTTAAACTGCATCTGACACTTTCCAGAGTCCAGGCACAGTCCTTTTGGCATATTTGGTAATACAATTTAAGAACTTCAATTGGTGGAATCATACAATATACTAAATGCTATTCAAGTTCACACCATTATTAACAATCTTATTGTCTTATACTTGTTACATCCTCATCATATAGTTGACATGTTTTCATACACTGGTGACAGTAAGGGCAGATTATGATTATAAATAGTATTTCCACATTACAATTGTTGCAGTCTTGCTCCCGCTCACACACTAAGAAATTTTATATAATCTCTGAACAGCTCATCATGATACATACTGGATATACACACCCCAAACTTGAAATCACAACAGAATATGGACAATCAACTTAATGCAATAAGCTTTAATGGATGTCAATTTTTATAATAAAAAAACTATATTTAGTTGGCTTATTTCTGAATCGGGTATAGACATCTTGCTATGTGCGCTTTTGTCTCACCCATCAATGTGCAGTAGTAGCCTTGCTGTTGTCCTATTAATATGCTCCGTAAGATCTGGTACAGCATCCACCTAAAAAGAACCTTGTATATGAAAAATCATTTTCATCTTTATTGAGCTTTTTCATAGTTTTCTTTTTTTATAAAAAAAATCAAAAGAATTGAATCAATTAGATATAAACAAGCTTATAAAATATCCTAACAACAAGCTTTTTCATGTTTTTTTTTTTAACAAAAGAACATTTGAATCAATTAGATATGAACGAGCTAATAAAATATCCTAACAATAAAACCATCTGAAACTTTATATGCAACAAATTAGCCCCAAAAATAATTATATGAACAAGACAATCCCAACATGGTATTTCACGGGAAGTCAACACCTTAGTATCATAAACGGACAAAGTGTGCCTAGAAAAGGCTTAAAACAAAGGGGTATTAATGAACTCTGTTGTCTTTCACTCCTAAGCCATCATAAATAATTCTTAAAACATGTAGCCTTACTGCCATGAACACCACTAAATACATGTTTAAATTTATGTATTGTTACTCTGCAGAAGAATATGTTGAATTATAAACTTGATCAAATCCATAATCAAAAGCCCAAGACCCAAATAAAGTGAAAGATATTTACAAGGAAATTCCTAGAATTTTCTAGTTAGTGCATGATGACTCATCTCCAAGTCAGATAAACCAATTCTAAGATAGAAGACTCATTTCCAAGTCAAGTGACTAATTTTTCAATATGGATGACTCATCTCCCAAAGCCATTAGTTTTTATTATGTATGTGGTGTATGTTGATTGTATTCTCCTATAAATAGGGAGGCTTGTAAGTTGTTTTCATCAAGCAAGAAATTTGAGAGTACTTTCAATAATAAACTTCTTCTTCTCCTTAAGTGAATTGCATTAGAGAGTTTGAGAGTTTAGTTGTTTTTGATTATGTTTTCTTCTAACAGAATACTCGTGTTTTTATGGACACAGCTTTCCCCTAAACACCATAACTAAAATATTAAATATTTCACATACCAGATGCACATAGAAATCCTCAAA
This sequence comes from Cercis canadensis, assembly GCA_003255065.1. NCBI lineage: Eukaryota > Viridiplantae > Streptophyta > Magnoliopsida > Fabales > Fabaceae > Cercis > Cercis canadensis. The sequence continues at coordinate 241,147 of QAOA01005512.1, forward strand.
ACAGTTGCATTACTTTGCAAGAGCATTGATTGGAGATGAGCTTTTGATCTATTCAATATTTGAGCAACAAGAGATAAAGTGTCAACTGCAACACATCTTTCCTGCAACATAATTGTCAAGTTATATATTCACGTGCATATACTACACAGCTTCATCCTTAATTCAAAATTACACAAACCAAGAAAAAGTCCATAGTTTACATGCCAGCACAGACTCCAAGGACATATAGCAAGATGGGTGAGAACAAAACATAATCTTCCTTGATATCAAATGTCTCATATTGCATAATCTTTTTTCTACCATATAATGTAGCACAGACAAGTAAATAGAGACAGAATACCCACCAAAGGTGGGAAGGTGGAGGATAAGATGCAAGTTGCAGTCAAAAGTCAGATATAATATATCCATTCAACCAAATTTGAATATGGCATTCTCTTTCTGGGCCAAAATTCAGAAAATGAATCACCTTCAGTTAATATCCACGTGGAATTTTCTAAATCCTCATGAAAGGAAAAAGTAATCAATAATTTTAAGCAGCTGCTATGCAGTGAAGGGGATGTACAGGGTATGACAATTTTATTCACGTGAATACCTTAATAGGGAAAAAAAAAACACACACACACATACCTTGAGACCCAAAGATGTTCCTGAGGAGTGACTGGGAGGGCTTGTAGGTGTCACCTATGCATGTACAAATGATGTACTCAAGGACGTGGGTGAGGATGACTGGGATTTTATCCACTGCATACAATCTTGGTTTATTCTGGATAAGGCTGTTCTCAGCCGGTCTGCATGTCAAAGTTAGATGCAATCACCAACTATTAAACACTTCAAATTTAAATGTGGCAATCCTAAGAAATCAATGTTTGAGTATGCAATACAAATCAGGTCACTTACAATTAAGATACTGGGTTGAGCCTTTTCCACTTGAATTAGTGTTTTGCTGACCAAATGTTTCATATACAAAGTAAAAAAAAATCTCAAACAACTGGCATATTCCCTGCAACAATATACTGAATCAGGAAAAAGAATTTAGAGGAGAAATGAAAGCACCATCAACCATGTATCTGTAAGCTGAATATATAAAGGAATATATAGAAGTGCAAACTATCAAAGGGTAAAAGAGCATACCTTAAAGAACTCAACATTTACTACTTCTAATTTCTGCATAAGCCTTGCATATTTATCCATAGACCTAACATGTAAAAGATATGCAGTATCTCAATACAACCATTGCAAAACAACATAATCAAAATATTGTGGAATACAATAATCACTTTTGCTAATATGGTATGGAAAGCAGTTCACCTTAATAGACATAGAGAAGATCCAGTTTGTGCAGTATTTTCTTCATCATTACTATGTGCAGAGTGACTTCTTGAATGATGTGGTTTTGAAATTCGACTTGGTAATTGACTGTCTTCATCAATAAAGTCTGCAAGAAGATCTTCATTCTCATCATCTGAAACAGAATAAGCTCCATTCATTTGATTGGAATCTTTCTTTCTAGGTGTGACTTTATCACCATGAAAATCGTTGCTTGAACTTCCATCAAAGTCACCATAAATTGATCCATTAGGTTGGGGATAACCATGACCTTCTTTGGAGGTTGATAATTTTTGCAAAAATGGGTTTCCACTTCTAAGCCATTGAGAGAACCCACTCTTCCTTGCACTGGTGTGAACCAAGTTCACTGGATTATTGGAATGTATTGCTTTGGCCTTCATTGATTTACCATTAGAAGAAGTAATCAATGGTGCTCCATCACCAATAAGTCCAGCAAAACTGATAATTTGCACTGTATCTGGAGGTAACCTTAACCAAGTTTCTTTCTCCAAAACCATTTTAAGTGCTTGAAAAGAGAAAGCAAGTCTCTTTATAAAATTAAAGTTATATATGATTGAAGTTATATTATCTTATCTTACTTAATATTACTATATATTATTGAAATATGTAATTATATAAGTTATATTAGCTTCGTTCTAGCATAATCTTACAAGAGTAAGTAGTTCATATTGAACTAATTCTAATACGCTATGTCAATTATGTATGCTATTTACTATGGAGGAAAGTTAGTTTTTTTTGTCTAATCTAATGAAAGATAGTCTTTTATTTGTTGAGATAACTTATTGATATCTGCAACAGCATCGATGGATTTGTGAGACCATGACGATAAAGGACACAGCTTACCACATTGTGTTTGTACTCTAAACATTATAAAATGCACTCCATTTGATGCATATGGCATGAGATATTATCTCTCCATATTATACAAGGCATTGTATGGCATGAGATGTAATACTATTGCAATCAACATGATGTAATTCTTACAATTATGACAGATGAAAAGCCTCAAGATGACTTACACGTGCATTTTGTCGGTGAAAAGCTATGAAATAGTTTTCACAGACAACCTTCAACTTCTGCCTGAATTCAGCAGCTTCAATTCCACAAAACGCTTCCCCAGCAAAAATGAAGACACCCAGATCTTCATAATTTTTCAAGAACTGGTGAATGCTAGTGGAACAAGCTACAGCAGAAGAAAGCAATACCGACAAACGACTAGTAGTGAGATGCCAAAGATTCTTGCGTCCTCTTTTAAGGGTTTGTGAAACAAATGCTGTAGCTTCTTTGCGGAGATGGTACCATGGTGAGTCAATGCTCAATGCTATGTTTTCTTCTTGTAGATACCCAATATCTCGACCCATAAGACTTTAAGCCCATTACCATTAAAGTCTATATCTGAAAACATTCCCTTGACCCTTTAAACCTCCAGATTTCCCTATAAATAGCAGGAACGACAGGTAAATAGGGGTGCTCTTTTTTCTTAAGATTGAAGATTATTGTCTGATACCTCGATCATTATTGACTTAAGCATCGGAGCTCGGGCATAAACACCCGACCTTTGTTATACATCTTTGCAGGTATCCTCATTTTGCCAAGTTCTTTCAGCAACACCAAATCAGGCATCGTCATTCGGTGCCATCTGTAGGAAATCAATTTCTCTTTTTTCCCAAGAAACAAATTCATTGTACGATCCTGTTTTGCATAACATGGACCCGTTTTCTGAGCATGGAAACCCTCACACCACCTCGGAAACCACTCCTTCACCCACGAGACCCCCATTTCAGCCCGGCACTACCCGAAAGCAACCACCCTCACCTCTTCGCCAAACCTCTCGTAGCCCAGAACCTCCCCATGAAAACCCAGGCCAAGCAAACTCGGAACAGGCCACCCTCTCTTTTCTACTCCAAGAAATCCAAACTCTCAAGCAAGAACGGATGACAGACAAAGCAGAGATAGCAGAGTTAAAAAAGCGCGTTTAGAAAACCGACTCTTTAGTCGAAACCCCAGTCCGAGGAGACTCTCCACCTCTCCGTCTTCCCCTCCAAGAAACTCCCCCGGGCAAGCACCAGAAGAGTCAACCTATAGAAGAGATCGAAGAGAGTCAATCTTCCTTTCACTCCCTCTACCGAGGAACACCTCCACAAACATCCGCTCACAGTCAACTGTCACAAGCTCTGGAGAGAAAGAGACGAGCTGCCAAACACCCTTTCACAAAGGAAATCACGGCCTTTCCCTTGCCCCCGAACTTCAAACAACCCCACCTAGACTCCTACGACGGTTCCACGGATCCTAGGGAACATTTGGAAAATTACAACTCAGTTATGCTTCTGGCAGGATCAACAGAAGAAATCATGTGCCAGACCTTCCCTACCACCTTGCGTCGAGCTGCCCTCCAATGGTTTTCCAATCTTCCACCACACAGCATATCAAATTTTGATCAGCTCGCCGAGCTCCTCCAGGCTCGTTTCTCCACCAGCATGACTCATCAAAGATCCTCTGCCGTTTTGGCTACCTTGAAGCAAGGAGAGACAGAGTCCTTAAAGGATTACATGGACAGGTACAACAAGCTCTCCCTACAAGTCCGCGACTTCACCGAAATGGTGGCTATGCATGCCATCCAAGTAGGCCTCCGGCCTGGGCGGCTGCTCGAATATCTCACCCTTGACCTGCCAGCAAGCCTATCTGACCTTCTGTTGAAGGTAGCCAAGCACATCAACCTCGAAGAAATACTAGGCCAGAATGAAAGAAACAAATCTCCTCGGGACAAGAAAGGCCCGGAAGAAAAGAAGCACAAAAGAGAAAGATCCCCAATTCGACCTCGGTTCGATAGCTACACACCTTTGAATCAAAGTCGGGCCCGCGTCCTAGAGGAAATATGTCACACCAAGTTAGCTCAGCTCCCACCTCCTAAAAAGACGGTAGGAGCTGAGAAAGACAAATATTGTGCCTTTCATCGGGGACGAGGACACGACACCAATGACTGCCGACATTTGCAAAATGTCATAGAAGATCTCATTCAAAAAGGTTACCTGCAAAAACACCATGCCGAGATTCCCGTTTCCAACCAAAGACCCCACAGGGAGCATCGACCAAGGAACCAATCCCCTCCCAGAAACCGCCCGACTCGCCCAGATTTGAATCCACAGGGTGACAGAGCTCCGGGCAGGTTCCCTCCGAACACTCAAGAAAACCCAAGGCAAAATACCGTATGGATCATCCATACCATTGCAGGTGGCTTCGCTGGCGGAGGATACTCAAGGTCTTTTCGGAAAAGACACGAGCGAGCCGCTCACAAGCACAAAAATGAAACTTTCCACACTATTCTTGCCAAGCGAACCAAATCACAGCCAACCATTTCCTTCTCCGACGCTGACTTTGGGATCATTGACCCAGAGCATGACGATCCCGTAGTTATATCCTGCCTGATAGCTAACTATGAAGTCTAGAAAATCCTGATCGATCAAGGAAGCTCGGTCGATATTCTCATCTACCACACCTATCTTCAACTCGGCCTTCCTACCTCGAATCTCAGCAGTTACCCAGGAACTTTAGTCGGCTTCGTAGGAAACCAAGTCGCCGTCAAAGGCACCATCACTCTGAGGGCCACTCTAGGCGATTTCCCCAACTCAACCAACACCGACGTCCGTTTCTTGGTCGTCGACTGCCCCTCTGCTTATAATGCCATTTTAGGACGACCTTCTCTCAACAACATCGATGCAATTGTCTCAACCAAACACCTTTTACTCAAATTCCCCACTACTTCGGGCTGGGTCGGTCAGGCACGGGTCGACCAGCTTCTCAGTAGAACCTGCTACAACATCAGCCTATCCATTGATTACTCTAAAAGGTCGGAAGACACCAGCAAAACCAACTCCTCGATTCCCCTCGATGAGCTCGATAACCTAACAACAAGTCAATGGTCTCGACCAGAGCCAAGAGGTGACCTAATCCCAGTACAAGTGGGCCAAAGGCCCGACCAGACAGCAAAAGTGGGATGCGGCCTTCCTCCGCCTATCATGAAGAAATTGACCGACCTCCTGGTCGCCAACGCCGATCTATTCTCATGGACAACGGCTAACATGCCAGGTATAAATCCCGATTTCATCTGTCATAAACTCGTTGTCAATGCAGGGGCCAAACCAATCTGACAAAAGAAGCGGGTAGTAGGACCAGAACGGCAAGCAGCTATCCAAGATGAAGTCGCCAAACTTTTAGACGCTGGGTTCATTCGAGAGGTACCTTATGCGACTTGGTTAGCCAATGTTGTCATGGTAAAGAAAGCCAATGGAAAATGGAGAATGTGCGTGGACTACTCCGACCTTAACAAATCATGCCCAAAAGACTCTTATCCCCTTCCAAGCATCGACAAGCTTGTCGATGGAGCATCCGGTTACAAACTTGAGCTTTATGGATGCTTATTCGGGATACAACCAAATTCGTATGCACCCTGACGATGAGGACAAGACAGCGTTCATCACCGAGAAGACCATCTATTGCTACCGAGTCATGCCTTTCGAGTTAAAAAACATAGGGGCCACCTATCAAAGACTGATGGACCGAGTTTTTAAAAACCAGATCGGGTGGAATGTCGAAGTATATGTCGACGACTTACTAGTCAAATCACACTCGGAGGAAATTCACTTGACTGATCTGGAAGAAATGTTTGCCGAGCTCTGAAACCACGTCATGCGCCTAAACCCTTCCAAATGCACATTCAGGGTAGAGGCTAGCAAGTTTCTCGGATTCATATTAACACACAGGGGCATAGAGGCCAACCCAGACAAGTGCACTGCAATCATCCAGATGAAACCCCCAAAGACGGTAAAAGAGGTCCAGAGGTTAACCGGAAGAATCGCAGCCTTTTCCCGATTCATGTCAAAATCCACCGAGAAAACTCTCCCCTTTTTCCAAGCGCTCAAAAAGGTCAAAAACTTCGAATGGACAACAGATAGCCAGCAAGCCTTTGACGAGCTCAAACAATACCTCGCCTCACCGTCAATACTCACCAAGCCCAAACCAGCCGATATACTTTACCTATACCTTGCCTCTAGTAACCATGCTGTCAGCTCTGCTCTCGTCCGAGAAGAAAACAGGAGCCAATTCCCAGTCTACTTCACCAGTCACACCCTTCAGGGGTCCAAGCTCAACTACCACAAAATAAAAAAACTCGCCTATGCTCTCCTTCTCTCGGCACGCCGTCTTAGGCCTTACTTCAAAATCACCAAATTACCGTCTGTACCGATCAGCCAATACGGCAGGTCCTTCAAAAACCAGACCTTGCAAGCCGTATGCTCGGTTGGTCCATCGAACTTTCCAAGCATACTATCACCTACGAGCCTAAAGGTGCAATAAAGGCCCAAGCGCTGGCCGATTTTGTTGCGGAATTCACTCCCGCTAAAGCACCCAACCATGATTAGCTCCACACCTGGCGCTTATCGGTTGACGGTTCCTCAAACCTCAAAGGCGGAGGCGCAGGGATAATCGTGGAAGGACCAGACGGCATAACAATAGAGCAGTCTTTGCGCTTTGAGTTTCCGACCTCCAACAATCAGGCCGAATATGAAGCTCTTATCGCCAGTCTCAAGCTGGCTCTGGAGTTCGGATCCGAAAATCTCCTAGTATCTAGCGACTCTCAGTTAGTAACTAGCCAGGTTAAGGGGGAATATCAAGCCAAGGATCCCCAGATGATAAGATATCTTGAAAAAGTTCAAAGCTTAACCTCCCAGTTGAAAAACTTCGAAATCCTCCACATCCCAAGAAGCGAGAACTGCCGTGCCGACCTCCTCTCCAAATTGGCCAGTAGCAAGAAACTAGGGAATAACCAAATAGTCATACAAGAAACACTCCATCAACCAAGTATAGAACAGGACACAGTGCTAAACGTCAAGGAAGAGGCCCCCACTTGGATTACCCTCATCAAACGATATCTCAAAACCGGAAACCTCCCAATGGAGAAAGTGGAAGCAAGAAAGCTTCGACGTATAGCAACTAACTACTAGCTTGAGAGAGGCATGCTTTACAAGCGCGGCTACTACACCCCGCTTTTGAAATGTCTCACCTTAGACCAATCTACTTACGTCTTGCAAGAAATCCACGAAGGAATATGTGGCCACCACATCGAGGCCCGATCTTTAGCAGCTAGTATCCTCAGAACCAGATACTATTGGCCGACCTTGAGAACTGACACGACCAAGTTTGTGCAAAGATGCGACAAGTGCCAAAAATTTGCACACATCCACCTTGCACCACCTACCGACCTTCAGGTCGCAGTCAAACCATGGCCCTTCTGCCGATGGGGATTGGACCTCCTCGGACCCTTCCCATTAGCCCTTGGGAAAAAAAAATTCCTCATTGTAGCTATTGATTATTTTTCCGAATGGGTTGAAGCCGAGCCTTTGGCCACAATAACGGCTAAAAATGCTAAAAAGTTTGTTCAAACTTTCATTGTTTGCAGGTTCGGCATTCCCCACACAATAACCACGGATAACGGGACCCAGTTCTCAGACTTAGGGTTCCGAGCATTTTGTGCCGACCTACACATAAGGCTACACTTCACCTCGTGTCGAACATCCTCAAGCTAACAGCCAAGTAGAGGCGGCAAACCGAATATTACTAGATGACATCAAAAAAAGATTAGACCAAACCAAATCCAAGTGGGTTGAAGAGCTGCCATGGGTCCTCTGGTCTTACCGAACTACTTCCCAAACTTGCACGGGCGTATCCCCATACAAGCTAACCTATGGGACCGAAGCTATGATTCCAATAGAGATCGGAGAACTAACCCGCAGACAAGAACTTTTCCAACCTGATTAAAATCCAGAACAACTTCAAGTGAACCTTGACCTCCTCGACGAGGAAAGAGATAAAGCTCGGGTCCGAGCAATGGCATATAAACAGAAACTCGCCCGTTACCACAACCTCAAGGTCAAATCAAGACAGTTTCAACAAGGCGATCTCGTACTTCGCAAGGTGGCCATCATAAGAAAGCACCTGAATGAGGGAAAGCTGGCACCAAATTGGGAAGGCCCTTACCGAATCCACGAGGTACTCAGGAAAGGGGCATACAAGCTAACAACTGTGGAAGGAGATCACATCCCAAGAACTTGGAATGTACTAAACCTTCGCCAATATATACAATGAAGTTTCCTACATCTATGCAGAAAAGGACCAATGTCCTTAAAAATGCTCTCTCCGAGCTTCATATACAAGGGCCAATGCCTTTAAAAGGACCAACGTCCTTAAAAATGCTCTATCCGAGCCTCAAATACAAGGGCCAATGCCCTTAAAAGACCAACGCTCTTCAGAGGCGTTCTGATTAAACCTCAGGCAGGTTCTTAATTAGCTAATCTCGATCAAAAATACCTTATCTTCTTACATGGTATTAACCTTTTCAAAATATTCTTTCCACGTCCTTACTCGGGCAGGTTCTTAATTAGCTAATCGCGATCAAAAATACCTTATCTTTTTACATGGTGTTAACCTTTTCAAAATATTTCTTTTACTACGTCCTTACTCGGGCAAGTTATCATTTAGCCAATCCTCATCCAGATTACCTTATCCGCTTACAAGGTATCTATTTTTTCACTTAGTCATTTAGTTTAAAGCTTTTTTAGTCCAATATCCTTTCTTTCTTGTCTTTGCTCTCATCCGAGCTTCAAACTATATCTGTTCCAAAAATCTCACATGATATGCAAAACCAGCAGAAGGATAAGCAAACAGAAGGATCCAATAAACCCGACATATATTATTCATGTGAAAAAATATTACAAAGGATAGCAAATACAAACAAAAACATATATACAAATTACACCCCTAGGTTCTTTCTTGCTCTCGAGGAACATCTTCGTCCTCCGAGGCAGAGTTTGCATCTTCGCCAGAGTCGGGGTCCACTCGGAGCTCGGGATCGTCCTCATCCCCTTCCTCGGTATCGTCCATTAGTCGCCCATCTTTCATCCTCTTCTAGGGATCCAAGAGCTCGACATCAATGTTAGGGACCTGTAGTTGGACTTGTTCCAAGCACAGCTTGAAACCCTTCTCATGAGCATCTGCATAATTAACAGTTATCTTCTGCTCAGCCTTATCCCTTAACCTTGACTTGGACTGGTGAACTCGGTCGAGCCTTTGAGCCATTTGGCACTGAATTCCGCTCTCCCGGATTTCCGCCGCCCGACCTAGCTCTTGATTTATTTTCTTTTCTTCCTTCACTTGGGCTAGCTCGGCCAAAGCGCTCTCCAACTGAGTTTGGACATCTCCTAACTCTCTTTGCGCTTTGCCCAGAGCGTCCTAGCAGGACTCTACCGTCGCTCAGGTTATCTCGTCCTCTTCTTGATATTTCTGCATCTCTAGCTCAGATGCGACAACCCTCTCGTTCAGCTCCTGCCTGATCACTGCAGCCCTTCCCAGAATGTCTCGTAGATGTTTGCTGAGCAGCAGTGTCTTGGCCTCCGCTATCTTAGTTCGGTTGGTGGGCAGTGCCAGAGCTTTAAGGCGATCCCCTGCTAGATACTGAACATTCCAGAACGAGACACTGGAATGTTCCTTCTTCTCCCCCACTGGGGCAGCAAAGAGCTTAAAGTGTTTTGCCTCCGAGTCGAGGTCAAACACTCGGCTGGCCGAAGGCCCTGCTCGGTCCTTGTCGTTCTTCACAGCTACCCTCTACTTTTTATTCCCGGCTCTCTACTTCCCTTTGGTCGCCGCCGGGCTCCCCTCCGCTCGAACTGCCGGCAGTACTGGAACATCTTCTGCTAACACCACTGTCACTGGCTCAGCAGGGATCGCCTTTGTCGGAGCCGCCGACCTTTGATTCTTTGCTTTTGCTAGCTTAGCTAGATTCACCATTTGTTCCCTCGAAAGCTTTCCCTCTGCAGCACAAGCAAAGCAAAAAGGGCGGGTTAGTTAAATAGGAAAAAGATACCTAAAATCACACAACAAATACCGACCAATTAGATCATTGGCCTTGAGAGTGACCATTTGGGCGTTCTCTACTGTCAGTTGGGAGATCGTCTGTATAATTTGCCGATCTTCCCGTATATATTCTTCCATCGCCCGAGCTGACACTTTATATACATCCCAGCTCCAACGAAGAGGGAACCGAGGCCTCAAATCCTCCTTAAGGAAGAACACCATGGACGGCGTAGGACCTGCCTTCCAGGTCGGCACAGTTACTCGGAAGAACCGGTCTTTCCAACCTTTAGCCGATTCTTCCACTAACTTCATTAATCCTAAGCCGCGCCGACCAGCAATATATACAAATTCCTGGTCGGTGTCCTTTACATCTTTTAAAGTAAAAAAATAAAAAAATACCTCTACCCTACTCTCTACCGACAAAAGGTCACACATCTTCTAGAAAGCCCGGAGAAAACCCCAGCCATTAACATGGAGTTGGGACGGAGCCGCGTTTACCTTTCTAAAAACCTCCATCTCGAAGTCAGATAGAGGTAACTCGGCTCCGGCCCTCTCCATGTAAGCAATGCTAAAGGTAAAAGAGTCATTTTTTGGACAGTGCTCACAAACAGGAGCATTTTTAGGACATGACTTAACGTCATAACTACTATGACTCCAATTGATTTCGTTATTATAATATTTAAATTCCTGTACAAATTTCGAACGAAGAACAGAAAAAGTATTTCTGACCCTCTCATGAACAAAGGAAGGAATGGAGAGCCACACAAGGGGTATATCTACACTAGTCTCACTAGAACTGGCCCTCTCCGACCTACAGGGTTCCTTACCAACACTTGGTTCCCTATCGTTAACGGCATCCTTATCAGCACCTACCCCCTCACCAGACGAAAGTACCTCAATACTCTCCAGATAATTCATGGGGTCATCACCATTAACAGACGAACAACTCTCCATACCAGAACACTGCGCAAGAGCTCGGAGAAGAAAGAAGACCTACGACCCTAAGAGCAGAAAGAGGTAAAATTACCTTTGGACAAGGAGTAACCCGAGCTGAGATCTCACACAGTAGAAATTCCTTTCACACCGACCTATGCACCGACCTTAAATTACTTCGTCAAAAGAGTGGAAGGGAGTTTTACCAGCCCCTATTTATAAGGTAAGGAAAAACAAATCTGATCGTTCAATACCTCCCAATCCAACGGTAGACGAGACTGCCGTATTCTATCTCGGGAAAGCTAAACAACGCGCCTAAAACGACCCTGACACTTCAAGCAACCTAAACGACAGCCCCAGCCATGATGGTCATTAATGATCGCCTTTGGCAGAGAGACAAGTGGCATCAATGCCTAGAGTGACAGATGGCCATTATGGCGTCCGACGCGTTATTGAAATTTCAAAATTTAACATCTTCAACCTTCTCCACCTCCCTATCTTGGAATCAAACATTGCCCACTCAGAATTTCCATAGCTCGACCTCGGTAAAACCAAAGTCCGAGCTTCAAGGAGGGGCAAGTGTAGATACCCAATATCTCGGCCCATAAGACTTTAAGCCCATTACCATCAAAGTCCATATCTGAAAACATTCCCTTGACCCTTTAAACCTCCAGATTTCCCTATAAATAGCAGGAACGACAGGTAAATAGGGGCGCTCTTTTTTCTTAAGATTGAAGATTATTAAGATTTATTGTCTGATACCTCGATCATTACTGACTTAAGCATTGGAGCTCGGGCATAAACACCCGACCTTTGTTATACATCTTTGCAGGTATCCTCATTTTGCCAAGTTCTTTCAGCAACACCAAATCAGGCATCGTCACTTCCTTTCTAGCTTCATTAACTGGATCATGAGATTCTCTACTTGGNCTCCTAACTCTCTTTGCGCTTTGCCCAGAGCGTCCTAGCAGGACTCTACCGTTGCTCGGGTTATCTCGTCCTCTTCTTGATATTTCTGCATCTCTAGCTCAGACGCGACAATCCTCTTGTTCAGCTCCTGCCCGATCACTGCAGCCCTTCCCAGAATGTCTCGTAGATGTTTGCTGAGCAGCAGTGTCTTGGCCTCCGCTATCTTAGTCCGGTCGGTGGGTAGTGCCAGAGCTTTAAGGCGATCCCCCGCCGGATACTGAACATTCCAGAACGAGGCACTAGAATGTTCCTTCTTCTCCCCCACTGGGGCAGCAAAGAGCTCAAAGTGTTTTACCTCCGAGTCGAGGTCAAACACTCGGCTGGCAAAAGGCTCTGCTCGGTCCTTGTCGTTCTTCGCAGCTACCCTCTGCCTTTTATTCCCAGCTCTCTGCTTCCCTTTGGTCGCCGCCGGGCTCCCCTCCGCTCGAACTGCCGACAGTACTGGAACATCTTCTGCTAACACCACCGTCACCGGCTCAGCAAGGATCGCCTTTATCGGAGCCACCGACCTTTGATTCTTTGCTTTCGCTAGCTTAGCTAGATTCACCATTTGTTCCCTCGAAAGCTTTCCCTCTGCAGCACAAGCAAAGCAAAAAGGGCGGGTTAGTTAAATAGGAAAAAGATACCTAAAATCACACAACAAATACCAACCAATTAGATCCTTGGCCTTGAGAGTGACCATTTGGGCGTTCTCTACTGTCAGTTGGGAGATCTTCTGTATAATCTGCCGATCTTCCCGTATATATTCTTCCATCGCCCGAGCTAGCACTTTATATACATCCCGGCTCCAACTAAGAAGGAACCGAGGCCTCAAATTCTCCTTAAGGAAGAACGCCATAGACGGCGCAGGACCTGCCTTCTAGGTCGGCACAGTTACTCAGAAGAACCGGTCTTTCCAACCTTTAGCCGATTCTTCCACTAACTTCATTAATCCTAAGCCGCGTCGACCAGCGATATATACAAATTCCTGGTCGGTGTCCTTTACATCTTTTAAAGTAAAAAAATAAAAAAAATACCTCTACCCTACTCTCTACCGACAAAAGGTCACACATCTTCTGGAAAGCCCGGAGAAAACCCCAGCCATTAACATGGAGCTGGAACGGAGCCGCGTTTACCTTTCTAAAAAACTCCATCTCGAAGTCAGATCGAGGTAACTCGGCTCTGGCCCTCTCCATGTAAGCATTGCTAAAGGTAAAAAAAGTCATTTTTTGGACACTGCTCACAAACAGGAGCATTTTTAAGACATAACTTAACGTCATAACTACTATGACTCCAATCGATTTCGTTATTATAATATTTAAATTCTTGTACAAATTTCGAACGAAGAACAGAAAAAGTATTTCTGACCCTCTCATGAACAAAGGAAGGAATGGAGGGCCGCACAAGGGGTATATCTACACTAGTCTCACTAGAACTGGCCCTCTCCGACCTACAGGGTTCCTTACCAACACTTGGTTCCCTATCGTTAACGGCATCCTTATCAGCACCTACCCCCTCACCAGACGAAAGTACCTCAATACTCTCCAGATAATTCATGGGGTCATCACCATTAACAGACGAACAACTCTCCATACCAGAACACTGCGCAAGAGCTCGGAGAAGAAAGAAGACCTACGACCCTAAGAGCAGAAAGAGGTAAAATTACCTTTGGACAAGGAGTAACCCGAGCTGAGATCTCACATAGTAGAAATTCCTTTCACACCGACCTATGCACCGACCTTAAATTACTTCGTCAAAAGAGTGGAAATGAGTTTTACCAGCCCTTATTTATAAGGTAAGGAAAAACAAATCTGATCGTTCAATACCTCCCAATCCAACGGTAGACGAGACTGCCGTATTCTATCTCAGGAAGGCCAAACGACGCGCCTAAAACGGCCCTGACACTTCAAGTAACCCAAACGACAGCTGCAGCCATGATGGTCATTAATGATCGCCTTTGGCAGATAGACAAGTGGCATTAATGCCCAGAGTGACGGATGGCCATTATGGCGTCCGGCGCGTTATTGAAATTTCAAAATTTAACATCTTCAGCCTTCTCCACCTCCCTATCTTGGAATCAAACATTGCCCACTCAGAATTTCCATAGCTCGACCTCGGTAAAACCAAAATCCGAGCTTCAAGGAGGGGTAAGTGTAGATACCCAATATCTCGGCCCATAAGACTTTAAGCCCATTACCATCAAAGTCCATATCTGAAAACATTCCCTTGACCCTTTAAACCTTCAGATTTCCCTATAAATAGCAGGAACGACAGGTAAATAGGGGCGCTCTTTTTTCTTAAGATTGAAGATTATTAAGATTTATTGTCTGATACCTCGATCATTACTGACTTAAGCATCGGTGCTCGGGCATAAACACCCAACCTTTGTTATACATCTTTGCAGGTATCCTCATTTTGCCAAGTTCTTTCAGCAACACCAAATCAGGCATCGTCACTTCCTTTCTAGCTTCATTAACTGGATCATGAGATTCTCTACTTGGTAAACCAGTAGTTCCCATGGTTTCAACCAGTGAGCTGTTGGTTGCAGATTCCTCCCTAGAAGATGAACCACGTAGTTAATCTACAGAACTGGATGAAGAATTGTTGCAGGTTCTTGCATCTGAAACAACTTCCCAAGGTTCACCTGGACTACAGGAGATGCCATCATTGCACTTATTTGAAGTTTGGGCAGCTGCATCCTGAGATGTAAAATCCACCAATTGTATCAGACTGATTAACATAGATCGACCAACTATAGATTTCGTAATCATGAATAACTTCTCAGTCTCAAAATCAGATACATATTGAAATATAGAATGAGTAGTGCTTTGCTCAAGTCCACAAAAGCAAATTCAGGTTTTCTATAACTTCCAATGTTGATTGTCAGATCCTTTTCTGAAGGGCTAATAAAATGGGAGATGTCATGCTGTCATCGTAGAAAAGTGAGGAAAAAAAGGTGGGGCTTAACATTTTTATTCCATGTATAAGCTCAGACGCTCTATCTTTTTCTCCTTTTTTGTTTTTTAATTTTATTGTCATTTTATGTCCAAGATTTTAAGTCATCTATTATGTCCAGTAACTCTATTATTTCCCCACAAGGTCGAATCCTCCTCTCTGTTTATCTCTATTGCTGCCATCTAAAATTTAGTTTTTACCAGCTTCCATTCATAAATTGAACCAACCCCAATGCANCAGCGGTATCTCCTATTAATGCGTAAGCATCAATTACCTGTATCACCTCATCTTATGTTAACATAGCAGTGTATATTATAAGGTTTATGATCAGAGCAAATCCCTCTATACATGTACATTATTCCATGGTGACAGCAATGGAGAATGTCAACCAGCTAAAGCTCTGACTTTGGATCAAATTACATATTCAAATTGTTCGTAAATGTTGGAAGTTGGAACCACATGCTGACTTATACATTTATATGACATGCATGTAATGAGGAAGTGTAACACAAACGCCTTGAAAGTACACAGACCAACTGAGCAAGTATATATGCTCAACCTGAACCATACTTACTCCATACAAATAGAAAAATAATCCATTTTACAGAAAAAGTAACTATACACTCTCAGTTAGATAGCCATCTTCCTTGAATTCCAGACATACTCCCAACAAAAGAGCATCCAACTTCTGTAGAGTTCTTCCCAGCCAAACCTAAATTGATAATGTGATGAGGAAAACTGAAACGATTAAATACAACCACGTCCTAATTTATTATCATTATTTGCAGTAACATAAGTACAAGTAACGAATTTAATACACAAGTTCCGAAGGTGTAAGATTAATCTTTCTTTTTTTTGGATAAAAACCTAAGTTGAATGGTATTCAATAAGAAGAATATCGAAGTATCAGTATATCATGGTAAATGCGTCCTAACAGTAATTTAACATTCACCGCGACACCACGACTCATCTCTTGTATCACTGAAAGCTCCGACAAACTATCTAAGAGTTGCAAATACTCGGATAGGACTTGAAATGCCTACATAATGATCAACATTATAAAGGATACAATGAGAAGCTAGGTTATATCCAAAAAGGGACAACAACGAATATAGAAAATTGATGAATATGTAGTGGGTAACTAGCTACAAACTACAGCGTGAAAGAGATAGATGCCCACCTTGCAGTAATTCTGTAGGGAAAAGTGTCTTTTTTCCTGATTCTCATTAAACCAGTAAACCAGTAAACCAGTATATATATACACAAGTACGTATCCTACTTGGTATCTACCTCTGTTAGGTAGTTAAGATAAATACAAGTTTCCTACTTATCCTATCGTATGAAGATAAATACACGTATTGGGCACTTGCATGCATGTTAAACCAGCAATGGAGCATGTACCCCGGGTTGACTCAGCTGGAACCTGTGCCCCGAGTTGACTCAGTACAGCTGAGTCACATGTGCCCCAAGTATCCTTTATATCCGAACAAATTCCCTTCCTCAACAAGGGATTCAGGTGCCCATTGCATATCCAATGCACGTCGAAGCTCGGTCAAGATTGGAAGCAAGTCCTATAAATGGAAAAAACATGCGTTCATCAACTTGCCAGAACAAACTATAGAAGGCCTGAGTACAAACATGCATTATGCGTTCCATGCACAGAGAGAGTGAGAGAACATATCAGAAGACAACACTGACTTTATCCCAATAACAACTCATAAGTGATGAGAATTTTGCTTTCACTAAAAATATTAAAATGAGTCATGGAAAAAGGCAAAGCAAAACATAGAAGATGCAGACAACACTCAATATTAATGGTAGGTACATAAAGAGATGAAAATACCACAAGAGCTTGTTTCTTTTTTGAAAAAGAATTTACGATGAGATCCCTTGATACCTCACTCATGGATGAGGTTAAGTGTCTCCTTCCATTCTATGAAACAGTTGAAAAGAATGCAGTTAAGAGTTAGACAGAGCAAAAATGTAACAGTAAATAACGTAATTCATTGACATTTGACACTTTTAAATGCTTACCATGCAGATGACATTTACAATTCTCAGGTCTTTCTCCAATTCCCTCACCAAATCCATCCCCTTCACTGGCCAAAAGTAAGTATTAACACCTTATTCCATTAAAAATAAATAAAAGGAGAGTGGACAGAAGAAAACAAATACAAGATAAAATATCCAGCATGTACAACTTCATGTACAGAAACTTGCAGAATAGGTGGTGAATTCTCTGCATTCACCTTTCCTTAAACTTACCCATTACTTCATGATTCTGCATAACATGTCGAGACAAACGCTCTGCTACTCTGTCCAGTTGTGTCAATCTAAGGGAAGCCTAGAACAGTAGGGGAAATAATATTGCAGTCAAGAAATGTATACATATTCAAAGATAATAAAATTGATAAATCCTGTCATCTAGGGTTTAAAGAGGAAGGATGTAATCAGTGAATAATATATCAAGGTGATGCAATCCAAGCAAACAGATATACAGTGACCTCAAAACTGAGGCATCAAAATCCGAAATATGTCTCTAATGCGTTTATGGGGGAAAAATCATTAGGTCATAAACAATGATTGCTGGAAAGTTGAGTATCATAGCTAACAAGCTTGGACTGTTAACAAAGTAAAATGAAATAGGAGATGATAAATGTTTCAACTGCTAGCATTAACAATAATGAGTTTCATTCAAGCTTAAACAATATGATGGATACCATTATTTTTCGTAAGCAGAACATAGAGCCAAAAAAACTATTTCACCCTAAATGATAAGAAAGATTCAAAACAAGTTCCACCGATAGAAGAATTGAGAAACTGGTAGAATACCTGTTTCTCAAATATGCCAGCTCATTTTCTTTAGCTGGAACATGCTCTAAAACATGCCTAACTGGATCAAAGTCCTGTAGAAAGGTTATTACGAAAGATTTTAGTAAGATGCATGAAGAATACATTCATCTCATAATGATTAAATACAACTAAAATAAAATTTCGTTGAAGTGCAGGCATGAAGGAAATTTTTTGAAATGGATCAAGAAAACAACTAACTGTATATGCATAACCAAAAGCTCAAATTCTAAAAGACAGGTCAATCTATCTTAATCAAGTTCTAAACTTATTGGAAGGAGAGGCCCACATCATAGAAGTTTTTGGAGAATGTAAAGTTTCAAATATGAAGACCTAAATTATTGTTCTAGTGGTCCAAGACTAATTTAAACACCAACTGAATTTTGGCTGTGAAGTTGCACGGGAGAAAAGAAGAGCCCTATGCACTAAATTTAGTAACCATCTCAAAACTGATTTCACTACAAAGATTCATATATGTGACAGTATCCTTTCAGGGAGTTAAGGAATGTAGCCTCCATAAAACGAATTATGTTCTACCATTTAAAACAAGGTAAAGTAGAAGGAATAGCAGTCTAAAATTGAGAAAAAGAAATTTCTGAAATGACTACAAGTCTACAAAGATGGGGAGTAAAAACATTAAGTGAGGGAGATCGCACTAACAAAAGGCAGCGGAAAGTGCGCGAGACTTACTTCAATTTTGGCGAACTTCAAATTGTGGGACTGGATTCCCATATGCACCAGCTATCAAGCTTATTATTGAAGGGGAATCGCCATTGTCAGGTAATTTCTATATTTGGTAGCGGTGGGTT
The DNA here is from genome assembly GCA_003255065.1 of Cercis canadensis. Classification (NCBI taxonomy): domain Eukaryota; kingdom Viridiplantae; phylum Streptophyta; class Magnoliopsida; order Fabales; family Fabaceae; genus Cercis; species Cercis canadensis. The sequence continues at coordinate 259,893 of QAOA01005512.1, forward strand.
AGGAAAGACCACCCTTACCAAATTGCTTTATAATGATCATAAAATTAGAGATCATTTTGAATGTTTTGCTTGGGTTGTCATATTTTCAGAGTACGATGCCAAACATGTTTTGAGGTCCATTCTAATTCAACTAACTTCCTCCACTACTGAGTTAGGGGTAGCCGCACTGAAGATGGCTATGGAGATAACTCGAGTCCTCCATACAAAGAGATGTTTGGTTGTGCTTGATGACGTTCGGGATGTTGGTATTTTTTCATATCTATGACTTGAAGATATCTCCACAGTAACAAACAGCAAAGTAATTGTTACCACCCGCAACAAAGAACTAGATTACTACAACCAAAGCAGTTACTTATATGAACTCAATCGCCTCGATGTTGAAAGTTGTTGGCAACTATTTCATAGCATAGCAATCTCTAAAGGGAACATGTACGAATACGATACTCTTATTTACCTTATTTTAACATTGCCATATTATTATGATGTTTGATTTTGTTTTGATCATGAAATTTATGTAGTTTCAATTTTTGATTGCCACTAAGTTCATGTTATGTTATGTTTTTATTTTTTATTTTTTTTTTTTTTTTTAATTCTGTTTTGTCCTTTAGACATCGAGGACAAAATGATAAATGTTGCGGAGAAAATTACGATGCGTTGTGAAGGAGTGCCACTTCTGTCAAGGTGCTATGCTATTAATAAAATGTGGTTGCAAGGGCATATAACCAAACAATCAGAATCCCACCAACTTTCTTTTAACCTAGCTAAGTTGATCATAAAGGGAACTTTTCTTGAGGAAGACCCAATGGCTACATTGGTGAAGCTGCCAAAGTTATGTGTCCTCGGCTTAGGCTTGAAATCATTCATGGGGTACAAGTTAATCTGCTCTCAAAGAGGCTTTCCTCAACTTCAGTCTCTTCGTCTGCATGGGTTGCATAACCTGGAGGAGTGGGGAGCGGAGAATGGGGCCATGCCTCTTCTCTCCCATTTGGATATTAGTGATTGCCCCAACTTGAACGTGATTCCTGATAAGGTCAAGCATCTCACTACCTTCCGGAATCAAATATGAATGCAATGTGTGTTGCTCATCCAGAAATAGGCTTTCTAAAAAGAATGCTGGATGATGAACCAACTCTTGTTCATCTGTATTTTGTGTGTTGTGTGACAAATCCAGTGAAATTTTATCTCAGATTCTACAGGGTAATGCAATATTTAGATGTAGATATACATACTAGCAAGCCATACTTAAGGTATTGGTTATTGTGTGACCAAAATCATATAAATAATGTAAATAAGTATTATATAAAACATAAAAAAAAGTCAATAAGTTTGTATGGGAAAGGGAAGTTTATCTCCAATATTGCAGGAATTGAATGGATACCTTTGCTCAGTGTATAATGGTAGCCTTAAAAAAGATAAGACTATCATAAGAAAGTCAAATAAAAAGTATACAGCAATTGAAAGAAAACAGATACAGGAAGCATTATAGTTTTAGGACAAATATTTTGGATTACCCGTGATGATAAATTCAACGAAAGAAATTGAGTAATTCAATAATAGACCAGAAGGGTAGGAGAAGGAATATCTCTTGTCTCTTGTAGATATTGATGGATTAGTAAATCTAAATTATTTTCTTCAAAAGATTCCACTTCAAAATATTATTTTTAATCTAAAATTAGTCTTTTTCATATTTTTGAGGATACAATCATATTCAATAACAAGTTACATAGTATGATAATCACATATAAATATACCGCTAGCATGCACATTTAACAACTTCATGGATCAAATAATGCATCAAAACCTATGGCAAGTTGGCAACTACGGGCTACTGGAAGGGTAACAAATATTATTATTATTAGAAGGAGAGCTAAACTTAGATGTGGCCTAAGTATTTGAATCTAAAATTAATCTTTGCCAACCCTAATCATAACAATTTTTTATGCGGTAATCATATTTAATAACAAGTTAGACGCTAGGATGATCACATATACAATTAAATATAACTGGCATACACATTAAACAATTACATGGAACAAATAATGGATGATTGACATTGACTATTTAATAAATAATGCCAATCACAAATGTAAATTATAATAAAAACAAAACAACACATGTGTATATCTAAATTTGTCTAAAAAATGTGACATGCAATTCCAAATGCACTTGACCTTCAAGCTAACTAACATGTAACTTTTAATTTCAAATGCAACTATTAGCTAATGAACAAATATTGTTGGGGATTGTACGTAGTGGGGGACTAAATTTTTTTATGAGTGATGTAATTGATAATTGATTTATGAGTAAATTTACATTTGTGTCATTCAAAGATTTAGACTTTACAAAATAGTTATTGAAAGAATAATAACTACAAATTAGTCTTTCAATAATTTAACATTCATAATAAAATATTACCATTAATAGGGTTTGTTAAAAAGTAACAAAATTACTAACGTGTCACCATTAACATTCTAGGTGGCATGTTAAAATCCCCGGTGGCAACTTTATGAGCCAATTAGGCAAATGAAGTGGAAAAAAAA
>QAOA01005516.1:0-33356 GCA_003255065.1 Cercis canadensis
AGAACAATCACATAGTATTATAGGATAATCACATATATAAACAAAATAACCACATACATTAATATAATAACCATATAGCACCAAAAGTGTTTTGGACATTTCGTACGATATGACTATAAGAGATAAACTAAATTAGAATTCTTTCACATTGAGAATTAAATAATCTTTTCTGTCAACTTGAGGAATCAAATAATAATTCTTTAAAAAAAGATAAAAAGAGGTCAAAAAACTAGCTAGTAGGATCTAAAGTTTACACAAATTATATATTTTTTGGTGATAAACACTTTATAAAAATAATATAGTGATAACTTAATTGAAATTAGGTAGTCATTCATGATTAATTTGCATAAAAACAATAAAAAATTAAAATAGAAGTATTGTTTACCATCAATTATGACATTTATAATTTACACAGAAAATGCACTTTGAGATATAATAGTAGCTTCCATTAAAATATTTAACAATTTTAAGAGCATTAATATTTTAATTTTAGTTTAATAAAATTAAAATTGGGTTTAAATGTACTGTAGGTCCTTATAGTTTAGACAAATTTTGAATCATATTCGTATAGTTTTTTTTTTCTTTTCTTTTNATAGTTTGAATTTTTTTTAATTGGGTCTTTGCTATCACCCTCGATTATAATTCTGTCAATTTAATACTAACATAACAAAGGATTTGTCTATGTGACAATAAAAGAAGTTGATGTGGTACCAAAATGACACAAAAATTGCTATCTCATTAAATTTTAGCTCAAAAAAGTGCATGAAAAAGTTGATGAGATGTGGCAATTTTTGTGCCATTTTGGCATCACATCAGTTTCTTTTATTGCTACATTGACAAGCTGTTTGCTATATTGACATTAAACTGACAAATTTATAATCGGGGATGACGGCAGAGACCTACTTAAAAAAATTTCAAACTATAATGATCACAAAAGAGAAAAAAAAATTATAGTGACTTGATTCAAAATTCGTCTAAACTATAGAGACTTGCAATATATTTAAACCTTAAAATTATAAAATTTTAACGACCTGTGTAAATATTTTTTTTTTCCTTCATTGTCAATGTACTAATAATTACTTAATTAAAGAAAAAGAAAAAGTGAAAAGATTTTATTTTCAGTTCATCCAATACTTTAAAGAAAGTTTAGTTACTCTGTCTGATGCACACTCCATGGTATAGAGTTGATTTGACATGTCAAACTAAAATTTGAATGGTTCCTATTAAGTTTCAGTTGGCACAAGTATTAATATTTTTATTTCTCACACGATACCTCTCTTTAGTGTCTAGCCCATGGAGCCTTGCACTTCCTTTTCTACAAATTCCAGTCACATGAATGAATACAAATGCTAAACTTCAATCAATTGGCTAAGTTAGGTGTTGAAATTGATAGAACTCAGTAATATGGTATGCTGGTACAAATATCTTAACAATGATGATTGCTATGATTTTTGGTTCATGGAAATGATTTTGCTTCCATATTAACAATGATGATTGCTATGCTGTTTTTTTCAGAGGACAGTGTTGTAAACTGCCTATTGTCTAGAGAAACAAAATTTTGCTTACCTCTATCTTCTTTCCTGCATTTTCAATGTAAAGAACAATAGATTGAAAAAAGAGTCAAAAAGATACAAGATCAATTTGAAAGACAAATAGTAAATGCTTTTATAATACATTTACTTTGTTCCAAAGAGACACTGTGGTCGAGTACTTAGTATTTTATACTTTATACTAGAAGTATTGTGTTCAAATTTCCAATAAACAGAAAAAATAAAAAAATAAAAACATCCGCTTTGAAATCAATGGCAGCCAAAGGTGCTTCAGATACAGAAAGCAAAGAGTGAGGTGCCGGCAGTATAATTCCTATTGCCAAATCCAACATGTTCCTTGTAACCATTACCAAGGTAAACACATCCATTGCTCACTGACAAGCCTCCATATATTGTGGCTCCAGTATCATATGACCATAGAATTCTCCCTGTCTTGGCATCCATTGCATACACCGGTCCTTGCCGGTAGGTTGATCCGGCGAAAAGGACACCATTTGCCACTATAACAGGGCCAGGAGCTGTGGCATCATTAGGATTGGCTGTGGTCCATAACACATTTCCACTGCGAGGTTCCATCGCCACCCACCCACCACCACCAGCAATGGTGATGTTCTGTAATGGTTTCAGAGTGAAATTCTTGTGTTGGCTATTAGCAATGTTGGTGTAGATTCTACTTTCATCAGTGGCTGCACCCCACATAGCCCCACCACCTAAGCCTCCTGGTCCAGCTTCCTACAACAAAAGCTTTCAATCAGCTGGTTTTAGGAGTAACAATGTTTCCACAAGTTTCATTACATAATTAAGATTGCACATGTGGCAGAATTAACAAAATAAAGGTGAAACCACCTAAATTTAGATTCTGCAATATAGCATGTGAGTAGCTTTGAGGGCAAAAATGATTCTGGTGGATCCTAATTTTCTATTCATGAGCTAAAGCTAAATGTCATACTCCTAGTTCTAGTTTTAGCAGCAAAGTTATGTCTTGACTGAATATGTCAGTAAAAGTATGGGAAAAAAAAAATACAGCTCAAATTTTCCAATCAACGTTTCTTTAATTGTTTAACCTGCAGTTAAATTGAAATAGTTTGTGATAAAGGAAAATCTGACAGTTCATGCTGAGCTACAACTCTCCAAGGTTTTTTTGGTAAGTTTATCATTTTAAGATTCTTTCTGCTTTTCTGTTCGCTAATCTCGGGTTCTCAGTCCCTTCCCAACTCTTCACTTGCTGCTGTTTGTGCGAAGCAAGTAAAGAAATAATGGGAAAACCGTGTATTTCATTCATGTACAGTATAGCTTATATACAGTAATAATATAAGTGATTGAGTAACACACAAACTCTTAAGCTATCAAGCTTATCTAAAGGATATACACGTAAACCCAAGCCACTTAAACCAAGAGCAAGTAACCTTGTCTGTGAGATTCCTTAGAAAGGATGATTGACAGTAAAGCAACGAAGGAAGTAGAAGAATGAAGCAGAGAGAATGTAAAAATATTCCTTGTATATTCTGTATATCACCAATACATTACATCAGATGTATATATATATACAAATCAATAAAGGAAAGTAAGATGCCACGTGGGCATATGACTTAGTCTTCACTAACTGCCTGATAACAGAATGAAACTATACCAGCTAACTAAGGTTAAGTAAATCAGCTAATATAAACTACAGTACAGCTAACTAACTCACTATGCTAGTTATAGATAAACTAGATAATCTAACTAACCAACTAACTCATAATATTCTGTACATCCCCCCCTCAAGTGGGAGATTGGGAATTATGGAAATCAACCAATCCCAACTTGGAGAGGAGAAGAGTGAACTGAGGACCAGCAAGGTTTTTTGTGAAAACATCAGCGAGCTGAGCTTTGGAGGAAATGTACTTAGGAAGAACAAAGCCAGCTTTATATTTTTCCCTGACCAAGTGACAGTCAATGTCAAGGTGCTTGGTGCGCTCATGGAATACCGGATTGGCAGTAATGTGCAAAGCAGCCAAGTTGTCACACCACAGAGGAATAGGCAATTGAAAGGGAATATGTAAATCTTGAAGAATGTAGGTGATCCAGAGCAATTCACAAACTGTAGTAGATAAACTACGATATTCTGCCTCTGTTGAGGACCGGCTAACAGTATTCTGTTTCTTGGTCTTCCAAGAAATGAGTGAAGAGCCAAGAAAAATGCAATAACCAGTAATAGAGCGCCTGGTGTCCTTGCAAGCTGCCCAGTCAGCATCACAGTAGGCTGTGAGATTGAAACCAGAGGCAGAAGCAAAGAATAAACCACGAGAGGGTGTGCCTTTAAGGTACTTAAGCACATGTATAACACCATTCCAGTGGGCTTGAGTAGGACGGTGCATGTATTGGCTCAATTGATGCACTGCATGAGTAATGTCAGGCCTAGTTAGATTCAGATAGAGGAGGCGGCCAACAAGTCTTCGATACCTGTCTGGCTCAGGTAAAGCAGCACCAGCAGAAGAGAAATGCTGACCTTTTGGTAAGGGAGTAGCAGTGGGTTTGGCACCAATCAAACCAGCATCGTGTAAGATGTCCAAGACATACTTACGTTGGGTAACATAGGTTCCAGTGGCACCTCGAACAATTTCAAGGCCTAAAAAATAGTGAGCAGCTCCTAAATCTTTGATGGTAAAGGCATGATGCAGAAATTTTTTAACTTGGACGATGTCATAGTCATGAGTCCCTGTGATCAAAACGTCATCAACATACACTAACAGAGCCAAGAAGGAGGTTGAGGTGTGCAGTGTGAAGAGGCAATGATCATGAGGACTTTGAGTAAAGCCATAAGCTTGAAGTTTAGCAGAAAACTCTAAGTTCCATTGCCTAGAAGCCTGCTTCAGGCCATAGAGGGAACGTTTGAGCAAGCAGACCTCATGAGGTTTGGCTTTGGTATAACCTTGAGGTGGATGCATGAAGACTTCTTCATCCAAATAACCATGAAGAAAGACATTGTTAATGTCTAGTTGGTGAAGTCCCCACTGTTTGGCAGTCACAATACTCAGAAATATCCTCACAGTAACTAATTTGGCAATAGGTGAGAAGCTGTCCTTGTAATGAATTCCCTCAATTTGATGATACCCTTTGGCAACTAAGCGTGCCTTGTATCTGTCAACAGTCCCATCAGGTAGATGCTTGATTTTATACACCCATTTGGAACCAATAGCCTTTTTACCAGGAGGCAAAGGAACTAAGTCCCAAGTATGATTGGATTCAAGAGCTTGTAATTCTTTATCCATGGCTTCAAGCCATTTGTCACTCTTGCATGCATGATAATAAGAACGGGGTTCATGAACAGATGACACATTTGCAAGAAAAGACATGTAGGAAGTAGTAAAAATAGGTGAATGATGATAAGGGAAGGTAGGTGGGGTATAACCAGTAAAACCAGGTGGGATATGGGCAAGTGAGGGGTGGAGAGTAGGTAGGTCTGAGGGAAGGAAAACATTGGAGACAAAATCTGACAACCAGGCAGGTTTCATCTTAAGTCTAGAGCTATGTCTAAGGGTGGAAGGAATAGGAATAGGTGCAAGTGAAAGAGAAAGAGAGGTCGAAGGTGAGGAGGAAGATGAGGAAAGATTAGTAGGTAAGGAAGCAGGAAGTTCTGGGGTGGGATGGGGAAGTTCTGGTGGGTGATCAAGGACATCTGAAAGGACAGCAGTGGGAAAATCATTAGAAGTAGAGGGAACCTCAGGAACAGTAATAGTAGTGGAATGTGGTGGAGTGAGAGGAAGAGAGGCAGAAGTGTGTAAGTCAATAGGTGGGACAGGAAGACAGAAGTCATCTGTGGGGAGGGGAGCAGTAGCAAAAGGAAAGACATGCTCATGAAAAATAACATCACAAGAGGTATAAATGTGATGAGATGTCAAGTCATAAACCCTATAAGCTTTCTGTCCTGTGACAAAGCCAAGAAAAATGCATTTAAAAGCTCTAGTGTCAAACTTTCCTTTGTGTGGGTGAGTGTTTGTGGCATAACAAAGGCAACCAAAAACTTTGAGAAGGTTGTAATCTGGTTTGGTGTTATTAAGTAACTCGTAAGGAGTTTTCCAGTCGAGAAATTGGGTAGGCAATCTGTTGATGAGGTATGCTGCCATTAAAAGAGAGTGACCCCAAAATTGGGTAGGAAGGTTGGCTTGGAACATGAGTGCTCGAGCAAGTTGTAGAAGATGCCTATGCTTTCTTTCTACAATGCCATTTTGCTGAGGTGTATAAACACAACTCCTATGATGAAGAGTGCCTTGGTTAGACAAGAAAGTTTGACACTTAGTGCTGGTAAATTCAGTCCCGTTATCTGTGCGAATGCACTTAATGTGTTTGGCAAATTGAGTGAGGATCATTTTGAAAAATGTCTTAAGGGTGGCAAGGGTTTGATGTTTATGTCTGAGGAGAAAGACCCAAGTAGCTCTACTGTAGTCATCTACCACAGTAAGTATGTAATGAGCCCCTGTGATAGATGCTGTACTGTAAGGGCCCCAGAGATCTATGTGTAAGAGATCAAACACTTGAGCTGATCTGGTAGTGCTAAGAGGACAATGTAGTCTATGTTGTTTGGATTTGTGGCAAACATCACATGGGGTAGGTAATGTAGTACTTATATCAGTTAAAAAGGAAAGATGTTGTAAAGTGTGCAAGGAAGCATGTCCAAATCTGTTATGCCATAAAACTGTGGAAATTTTATTGCGATTATGATCAATAGTACAGGCAAGAGTAGGAGAATTACAAATGGAATTGCAAGAGGAATGTATGAAAGTGTTCTGTTTATTACAAGGAAAAGAGGCAGTAGAAACAAGGAAGGAAGATCTATCTAATATGTAGAGGTTTCCAATGACTTTCCCAACTGCAAGGATAGCTTCAGTCTGTGGGTCCTGCAAAAGACATTTGTCAGGATAAAACACAAACCGAATTTTAGCTGTGTGAGAGAGTTTTCGAACAGAAAGCAAGTTGAGCTTGAAGCTTGGTATATAGAGAGTGTCTGTCAAGGTTAAGGTAGGACTGAGGGTAACATCTCCTATTTGGTGAACTAGCTTAGTAGTCCCATCAGGCAAGTAAACAGGTGTAAGGTGGGGTACTGGTTTTTTATGATGAAGGAGATTAGAATTAATGCACATATGATTGGAAGCACCTGTGTCTACTATCCAAGTACCAGGATCAATATTATTTGCAGAAAAGAGAGCAAAAGTAGAAGCTATGTGAGAAGAATTACCTGCAAAATCTTCAATATTCGCAAAGTTAACATGATGACCTTCAAATCCAGTCTGACCCTTCATGAGCTTGGAGAATTCTTGTTGAATGAGCTCTGTTAAAGAAGCTCGTTTATCATTGAAGTTATCACCAGCCAGGTCTCCATTGATATCTAAGGGAGTATCAGCAAGGTGTGCCATGAATTTGCCTCCTGTAGCTTGCTTAGTACGTTGATCTTTTAACTCCTTGTACCAATCAGGGTAACCATGTAACTTGAAGCAGGAATCCTTAGTGTGACCATTGACATTGCAGTGTGCACATCTTTCATTTTTCTTGTCAATGTTTGGCTTCTTGAAACTGCCTTTACCACCTCCAGAGCTTCTCCCCATGGGTCCTTTGACAAACATTGCAGAGTTTTCAACCTTCCCCAACATATGAACATGAACTTCTCTTTGCTTCTCAACTCTTAGGATCATGGAGTAAGCTTTGTTAACCGAAGGCAAGGGATCCATTACTAAAATCTGGTTTCGCAGATGATCAAAATCATCATTGAGTCCCATCAGAAACTGGACCAATTTAGTGGAATGAGCAAGGTCTGAAATCTTCTTTGTGACATCACAGAATGAAGATACGCACAGGGAGAAAAAGACAGCAGAGAAGGATGGAGAAGAAAGGGGAACTCGCAAGGGGGAAGGAAGAGAGAGACAACAGGGCAAAGAGAGGAACCCAAGTTGAGAGAGATTCTTCTAAGCCATGGTAAAGGTAAGAAATTTTTCCTTTTCCCTCAAATTTCTCTCAAGAATTACCTCTCTCTCTCTGAAATTTTCTCTCTCTAAAAGGGGGCATTTTCTTTTTAACTTAATTTTTCCTTTCAATTCGGTTTCTCCCTTTTAATTTAGCTTCCATTGTTTCTTTCCTAACTTTATGCATGCACCTAAATTTTTATGAGTTCTTAAAAAAAAATGGTGGATTTTGGAACGGGAATGTCTGACTGAGCTATGGGTGATGCATGTAGGTTCGAAAAAAATGAAAATTTAACACACAAAAAAAGGAAAGGAACATAAAAAAGCATAGTATTGGTACCTGGATTCGGTTGCTGTTATTCAAATTTTCGAAGTTCTTGTTAGATTCCTTAGAAAGGATGATTGACAGTAAAGCAACGAAGGAAGTAGAAGAATGAAGCAGAGAGAATGTAAAAATATTTCTTGTATATTCTGTATATCAAATACATTACATCAGATGTGTATATATATACAAATCAATATAGGAAAGTAAGATGCCACGTGGGCATATGACTTAGTCTTCACTAACTGCCTGATAACAGAATGAAACTATATCAGCTAACTAAGGTTAAGTAAATCAGCTAATATAAACTACAGTACAGCTAACTAACTCACTATGCTAGTTATAGATAAACTAGATAATCTAACTAACTAACTAACTCATAATATTCTGTACATCCCCCCCTCAAGTGGGAGATTGGGAATTATGGAAATCAACCAATCCCAACTTGGAGAGGAGAAGGGTGAACTGAGGACCAGCAAGGTTTTTTGTGAAAACATCAGCGAGCTGAGCTTTGGAGGAAATGTACTTAGGAAGAACAAAGCCAGCTTTATATTTTTCCCTGACCAAGTGACAGTCAATGTCAAGGTGCTTGGTGTGCTCATGGAATACCGGATTGGCAGTAATGTGCAGAGCAGCCAAGTTGTCACACCACAGAGGAATAGGCAATGGAAAGGGAATATGTAAATCTTGAAGAATGTAGGTGATCCAGAGCAATTCACAAACTGTAGTAGCTAAACTACGATATTCTGCCTCTGCTGAGGACCGGCTAACAGTATTCTATTTCTTGGTCTTCCAAGAAATGAGTGAAGAGCCAAGAAAAATGCAATAACCAGTAATAGAGCGCCTGGTGTCCTTGCAAGCTGCCCAGTCAGCATCACAGTAGGCTGTGAGATTGAAACCAGAGGCAGAAGCAAAGAATAAACCACGAGAGGGTGTGCCTTTAAGGTACTTAAGCACATGTATAGCACCATTCCAGTGTGCTTGAGTAGGACGGTGCATGTATTGGCTCAATTGATGCACTGCATGAGTGATGTCAGGCCTAGTTAGATTCAGATAGAGGAGGCGGCCAACAAGTCTTCGATACCTGTCTGGCTCAGGTAAAGCAGCACCAGCAGAAGAGAAATGCTGACCTTTTGGTAAGGGAGTAGCAGTGGGTTTGGCACCAATCAAACCAGCATCGTGTAAGATGTCCAAGACATATTTACGTTGGGTAACATAGGTTCCAGTGGCACCTCGAGCAATTTCAAGGCCTAAAAAATAGTGAGCAGCGCCCAAATCTTTGATGGTAAAAGCATGATGCAGAAAATTTTTAACTTGGACGATGTCATGGTCATGAGTCCCTGTGATCAAAACGTCATCAACATACACTAACATAGCCAAGAAGGAGGTTGAGGTGTGCAGTGTGAATAAGCAATGATCATGAGGACTTTGAGTAAAGCCATAAGCTTGAAGTTTAGCAGAAAACTCCAAGTTCCATTGCCTAGAAGCCTGCTTCAGGCCATAGAGGGAACGTTTGAGCAAGCAGACCTCATGAGGTTTGGCTTTGGTATAACCTTGAGGTGGATGCATGAAGACTTCTTCATCCAAATAACCATGAAGAAAGGCATTGTTAATGTCGAGTTGGTGAAGCCCCCACTGTTTGGCAGTCACAATGCTCAGAAATATTCTCACAGTAACTAATTTGGCAACAGGTGAGAAGTTGTCCTTGTAATGAATTCCCTCAATTTGATGATACCCTTTGGCAACTAAGCGTGCCTTGTATCTGTCAACAGTCCCATCAGGCAGATGCTTGATTTTATACACCCATTTGGAACCAATAGCCTTTTTACCAGGAGGCAGTGGAACCAAATCCCAAGTATGATTGGATTCAAGAGCTTGTAATTCTTTATCCATGGCTTCAAGCCATTTGTCACTCTTGCATGCATGATAATAAGAACGAGGTTCATGAACAGAAGACACATTTGCAAGAAAGGACATGTAGGAAGTAGTAAAAATAGGTGAATGATGATAAGGGAAGGTAGGTGGGGTATAACCAGTAAAACCAGGTGGGATATGGGCAGGTGAGGAGTGGAGAGTAGGGAGGTCTGAGGGAAGGAAAACATTGGAGACAAAATTTGACATCCAGGCAGGTTTCATCTTAAGTCTGGAGCTATGTCTAAGGGTGGAAGGAATAGGAACACGTGCAGGTGAAAGAGAAAGAGAGGTCGGAGGTGAGGAGGAAAGATTGGTAGGTAAGGAAGCAGGAGGTTCTGGTGGGTGATCAAGGACATCTGAGAGGTCAGCAGTGGGAAAATCATTAGAAGTAGAGGGAACCTCAGGAACAGGAAGAGTAGGGGAATGTGGTGGAGTGAGAGGAAGAGAAGCAGAAGTGTGTGAGTCAATAGGTGGGACAGGAAGACAGAAGTCAGCTGTGGGGAGGGGAGCAGTAGCAAAAGGAAAGACATGCTCATGAAAAATAACATCACGAGAGGTATAAATGTGATGAGATGTCAGGTCATAAACCCTATAAGCTTTCTGTCCTGTGACAAAGCCAAGAAAAATGCATTTAAAAGCTCTAGTGTCAAACTTTCCTTTGTGTGGGTGAGTGTTTGTGGCATAGCAAAGGCAACCAAAAACTTTGAGAAGGTTGTAATCTGGTTTGGTGTTATTAAGTAACTCATAAGGAGTTTTCCAGTCGAGAATTTGGGTAGGCAATCTGTTTATGAGGTATGCTGCCATTAAAAGAAAGTGACCCCAAAATTGAGTAGGAAGGTTGGCTTGAAACATGAGTGCTCGTGCAAGTTGTAGAAGATGCCTATGCTTTTTTTTCTACAATGCCATTTTGCTGAGGTGTATAAACACAACTCTTATGATGAAGAGTGCCTTGGTTAGACAAGAAAGTTTGACACTCAGTGCTGGTGAATTCAGTCCCGTTATCTGTGCGAATGCACTTAATGGGTTTGGCAAATTGAGTGAGGATCATTTTGAAAAATGTCTTAAGGGTGGCAAGGGTTTGATGTTTATGTCTGAGGAGAAAGACCCAAGTAGCTCTACTGTAGTCATCTACCACAGTAAGCATGTAATGAGCTCCTGTGATAGATGCTGTACTGTAAGGGCCCCAGAGATCTATGTGTAAGAGATCAAATACTTGAGCTGATCTGGTAGTGCTAAGAGGAAAAGATAGTCTATGCTGTTTTGATTTGTGGCAGACATCACATGGAGTAGGTAAGGTAGTACTTATATCAGTTAAAAAGGAAAGATGATGTAAAGTGTGCAAGGAAGCATGTCCAAATCTGTTATGCCATAAAACTGTGGAAATTTTATTGCAATTATGATCAATAGTACATGCAAGAGTAGGAGAATTACAAATGGAATTGCAAGAGGAATGTATGGAAGTGTTCTGTTTATTACAAGGAAAAGAAGCAGTAGAAACAAGGAAGGAAGATCTATCTAATATGTAGAGGTTTCCAATGACTTTCCCAACTGCAAGGATAGCTTCAGTCTGTGGGTCCTGTAAAAGACATTTGTCAGGATAAAACACAAACCGAATTTTAGCTGTGTGAGAGAGTTTTCGAACAGAAAGCAAGTTGAACTTGAAGCTTGGTATATAGAGAGTGTCTGTCAAGGTTAAGGTAGGGCTGAGGGTAACATCTCCTATTTGGTGAACTAGCTTAGTAGTCCCATCAGGCAAGTAAACAGGTGTAAGGTGAGGTACTGGCCTTTTATGATGAAGGAGATTAGAATTAATGCACATATGATTGGAAGCACCTGTGTCTACTATCCAAGTACCAGGATCAATATTATTTGCAGAAAAGAGAGCAAAAGTAGAAGCTATGTGAGAAGAATTACCTGCAAAATCTTCAATATTCGCAAAGTTAACATGATGACCTTCAAATCCAGTCTGACCCTTCATGAGCTTGGAGAATTCTTGTTGAATGAGCTCTGTTAAAGAAGCTCGTTTATCATTGAAGTTATCACCAGCCAGGTCTCCATTGATATCTAAGGGAGTATCAGCAAGGTGTGCCATGAATTTGCCTCCTGTAGCTTGCTTAGTACGTTGATCTTTTAACTCCTTGTACCAATCAGGGTAACCATGTAACTTGAAACAGGAATCCTTAGTGTGACCATTGACATTGCAGTGTGCACATCTTTCATTTTTCTTGTCAATGTTTGGCTTCTTGAAACTGCCTTTACCACCTCCAGAGCTTCTCCCCATGGGTCCTTTGACAAACATTGCAGAGTTTTCAACCTTCCCAGACATATGAACATGAACTTCTCTTTGCTTCTCAACTCTTAGGATCATGGAGTAAGCTTTGTTAACCGAAGGCAAGGGATCCATTACTAAAATCTGGTTTCGCAGATGATCAAAATCATCATTGAGTCCCATCAGAAACTGGACCAGTTTAGTGGAATGAGCAAGGTCTGAAATCTTCTTTGTGACATCACAGTGACAATTCTTGCAAGTACATTGGGGAATTGGTTGCAGACAGAGTAACTCATCCCATAATTTCTTCAGCTTGGTGAAATACTGCACTATTGATTGGTTTCCTTGGGAAATAGTACTGATTTCCCTTTGAATGTGATAGACCTGAGGTCCATTGGATTCACCAAAACGTTCCTCCAATTCCAGCCATAAATCTCTAGCAGTTGAAGCATAAAGAAAAGCTTCAACTATTTCCTTGGAAATGGAATTTAGATTCCATGATCTAATCATGCAATCTACCTTAATCCACTGATCATACTCAGCAGAACTTTCATCTGGCATAACACATCTGCCATTGATGAAACCAAGCTTTACCTTGGCTCCTAGGGCAATTCTAATTGATCGATTCCATGACAGATAATTCTTACCTGTCAAAGGAGATGTAACAAGTTGCATTCCTGGATGATCCGAGCTTGCCAAAACTAGAGGATCTCCATTAAAATTGCTTCTTGATTCACTGTTGGAAGTTGCAGTTGCAGTAGCAGTTGCAGACTCCATCTTTAACAGAAATGATAGTTAGGAGTCTTCTAATCCTTCTTGCAGACGACGATAGAGATGTAGGTTCAAGCAAATCTGGATCGATTTTGCTCTGATACCATGTTAGATTCCTTAGAAAGGATGATTGACAGTAAAGCAACGAAGGAAGTAGAAGAATGAAGCAGAGAGAATGTAAAAATATTTCTTGTATATTCTGTATATCAAATACATTACATCAGATGTGTATATATATACAAATCAATAAAGGAAAGTAAGATGCCACGTGGGCATATGACTTAGTCTTCACTAACTGCCTGATAACAGAATGAAACTATATCAGCTAACTAAGGTTAAGTAAATCAGCTAATATAAACTACAGTACAGCTAACTAACTCACTATGCTAGTTATAGATAAACTAGATAATCTAACTAACTAACTAACTCATAATATTCTGTACAGTTCTTCTCTGCCTCTGTATCCCTCTGTTCTGTGTATCTGCTCCGTGTGTGTGTGTTTTAGAGTTTCAATTTGTTCTCCGTTCTCTTCTGTATGTGTATTGCTCTCTGCTTGTGTTTCTTTTTTCTCTATTTTTGTTTCAGAATTTTCTTTTTTTTCCCCCTGTCCATGTATTGTGAGGCTTTTTATAGCCAAAATTGTGCGCAAGTTCCCTGGCTCATTGATGAGCTTTCTTGGTTTTAAGCTACAAATGGGACTGTAGGGTGGGTGGTGCCGAACTGGAGAATGACACTTCACCGAAAGCATATTGCTGCCCAGGGGTCAGAAACGTAGAAATCAAATTTTGCTTCTCTCTTTTTTTTTTTTTTTTTTTTTTTTTTTTTTTTTTTTTTTTTTTNATTGTTATTAATAATAATATTTATTTTGTATTTTATTATTATTATGATGATTTTTTTATTTTTTTATTTCCCTCATTTCTTACTACATAATTTTGGTATCAACACCCCCTACCAAACATACCCTCATAAGAAAAAGTTACATGATCTTAGCTGCATATATATTGTCTTCAGCATTGAAGTGAGTTTTGCGCATGATTTTTGAGTCAATATAAGTAAATTGTTGTTTTAAGATTTGTGTGTGGATTGTCCGTGATGAATAAGTTAACTCATATTATAAAATACAAGAAAATATCCCTACTCTCATCTTATATGTTATCTGTGATGAATAGGTTGACAGACTTAGGTTGTGTTTGGATGGAGTATTTGACAAATTCTTGTGAATTTCAAATACATATAATTGAAATGTAGCATTTTAAATACATGTATTTATAAAATATCTTGTTTGGATACACTATTATAAAAAGAGTAATTTAATAACAATACTCAAAACATTATGTTAGCCATAGCTTCAATGGAAAATAAGTTTAACTTAAATAGTCAAATTGAGCCATACATAAAATTATGAAAAGAGTAAAACCCCTTTTTGGTCCCTGAAAAATACATCCACTGACAAATNAATGGATTCTGATATCACAGAGGAAGATATGAGTTGTCAAACAAGAAGCACAATTATGGGAAATATGTCTTTGACTGTGCCATATTTGCCTCTCTGAATTTTGTGCTTCTCGGCTATATAAGGTTGGTAATTCTATTTCATGTTCTTGGCCAGATCTACTTTTTAGTCCTTTTGGCTTTTATTTGATAGATGAAAGCTTTGTGTTTTAAATGTTCTTTCTTGTTTNGAAAACAATAATTCGAGGACTAAATTGTCAGTGAATATAATTCGAGGACTAATTTGTCACCGAACATTTTTGGGGGACTAACTTGTCCATCGTTGAATTTTTCAGGGACCAAAAAGGGGTTTTACTCTTATGAAAATTTAAGAATGCAAGAATGAACAACCTAAAAATCTAATTATGGACAAAAAATAGCAAAAAATGAACACAAAACACAACATATATAGATCCAGGCAAGAGTCTAAAATTGATGGATCAACTCTGCCTAACAAATCTCAAACACACACAAGATACACAGATAAAAAAAATAAAAAAATAGAGCATTCCAACTAATTTTATAGCCAGCTCATTCCAAATCCAATACATGCTTTACAGTAAAATCACAAACAACTAAACTTATGCAAAACTATGAACTTTTTGAGTCCTCTTGTTGCAGCACTATCAAAATTTTCATTACACATGAATAAAGAAATGAAGCTGTACAAATAATGTGCTGGTTGCAACATGCATGAAAAAGAATCTTTTGGGGCATTTGAGATATCAGAAGAAACTCGTTTTAGCACAAGGTTCACTCCAATACCCTATCCTTGAAGTCGCAGGACTCTTAAGACTACCTTTTCTTCTTCTTCTTCCCCAACCCAAGGGACTGCCTCCAAGTATTCCAAACATGCCTGGATACATGAGGTGAAGCCAAGGAATTCTGCAATTTGCACACTAGTTTCTTTCAGGTTTTATATACTAGTTTCAACATATCTTTCCCCATACAATAAAAATATGCAGAGACCATATATCAACAATAAATATAGATAAAAATAACTTTCAGTTTAAAGTTATGTTTAAGTGTATCACAGTGCAATATACACACAACTTATAACAATGGAGTCCCAGTAACAATAAGATATTGCCTACTTGTCCAAATGAAACAATAAAGTTAACAATGAGTACCAATTAATTCTGTGGATCATCTTTGGGTCTAATGGTACCACCTTCATCTTAAGAAAACACATTCTAACACTGGGCTTAAATGCAACCAAATGTCAATGTTGAACTAATGAAAGAAAATAAAATATAAATAATATTCATCTAAAGTGCTTCAACTTCCTATGCTTCATGTTATCAAATTAGTAGACTTTCAACTTGCCTTGATAAGTTGAATAAAAGTAAACAACATTCCAAATGCAATGGACAAAACGGAGAAAAAAGAATTTGACAGATTCAAATGAAGCCAAACATGTGGTGAAAACAATGACTAAAAATATTTTAAATAGCTTATACTACTAGTAGTAAATTTAACTTTCATGGTTCAACATTTTCAAACTTGGTTAGCAGGAAAATGGGGCTATAACATAAGAGATAGTCAAGGAGTTTTGCAGCTTGTGTTTTCCTTGAGGGCTAACAGGACTAAGGACACCTGTTAACGAGATCACCAAGACAAATTTGAAACTGTACAGAAAGTTCTATAACCATTCATAAATCGTTTATGTCTACCCATCTTTTGGGTGCCTCTATAAGGCAGCTAGCTTTGCCTAAAGCAGCCACCAAAACAACTATCTATACCTCACTCTGATTTCATAATCAAAAATCAAAATGGAGAAAGGGAAACAATCAGAAGCAAAACAGGACCATATTGGCAAGGAAGTATTTCACAATGTCACAGAGAATAAAAGATCTGCAAATTATAAACCAAACATTTGGAAACTCAATTTCAATCTCTAGAAATACCCACTGTTAGATTCCTTAGAAAGGATGATTGACAGTAAAGCAACGAAGGAAGTAGAAGAATGAAGCAGAGAGAATGTAAAAAATATTTCTTGTATATTCTGTATATGAAATACATTACATCAGATGTGTATATATATACAAATCAATAAAGGAAAGTAAGATGCCACGTGGGCATATGACTTAGTCTTCACTAACTGCCTTATAACAGAATGAAACTATATCAGCTAACTAACGTTAAGTAAATCAGCTAATATAAACTACAGTACAGCTAACTAACTCACTATGCTAGTTATAGATAAACTAGATAATCTAACTAACTAACTAACTCATAATATTCTGTACATCCCCCCCTCAAGTGGGAGATTGGGAATTATGGAAATCAACCAATCCCAACTTGGAGAGGAGAAGGGTGAACTGAGGACCAGCAAGGTTTTTTGTGAAAACATCAGCGAGCTGAGCTTTGGAGGAAATGTACTTAGGAAGAACAAAGCCAGCTTTATATTTTTCCCTGACCAAGTGACAGTCAATGTCAAGGTGCTTGGTGCGCTCATGGAATACCGGATTGGCAGTAATGTGCAAAGCAGCCAAGTTGTCACACCACAGAGGAATAGGCAATTGAAAGGGAATATGTAAATCTTGAAGAATGTAGGTGATCCAGAGCAATTCACAAACTATAGTAGCTAAACTACGATATTCTGCCTCTGTTGAGGACTGGCTAACAGTATTCTGTTTCTTGGTCTTCCAAGAAATGAGTGAAGAGCCAAGAAAAATGCAATAACCAGTAATAGAGCGCCTGGTGTCCTTGCAAGCTGCCCAGTCAGCATCACAGTAGGCTGTGAGATTGAAACCAGAGGCAGAAGCAAAGAATAAACCACGAGAGGGTGTGCCTTTAAGGTACTTAAGCACATGTATAGCACCATTCCAGTGTGCTTGAGTAGGACGGTGCATGTATTGGCTCAATTGATGCACTGCATGAGTGATGTCAGGCCTAGTTAGATTCAGATAGAGGAGGCGGCCAACAAGTCTTCGATACCTGTCTGGCTCAGGTAAAGCAGCACCAGCAGAAGAGAAATACTGACCTTTTGGTAAGGGAGTAGCAGTGGGTTTGGCACCAATCAAACCAGCATCGTGTAAGATGTCCAAGACATATTTACGTTGGGTAACATAGGTTCCAGTGGCACCTCGAGCAATTTCAAGGCCTAAAAAATAGTGAGCAGCGCCCAAATCTTTGATGGTAAAGGCATGATGCAGAAAATTTTTAACTTGGACGATGTCATGGTCATGAGTCCCCGTGATCAAAACGTCATCAACATACACTAACAGAGCCAAGAAGGAGGTTGAGGTGTGCAGTGTGAATAGGCAATGATCATGAGGACTTTGAGTAAAGCCATAAGCTTAAAGTTTAGTAGAAAACTCTAAGTTCCATTGCCTAGAAGCCTGCTTCAGGCCATAGAGGGAACGTTTGAGCAAGCAGACCTCATGAGGTTTGGCTTTGGTATAACCTTGAGGTGGATGCATGAAGACTTCTTCATCCAAATAACCATGAAGAAAGGCATTGTTAATGTCTAGTTGGTGAAGCCCCCACTGTTTGGCAGTCACAATGCTCAGAAATATTCTCACAGTAACTAATTTAGCAACAGGTGAGAAGCTGTCCTTGTAATGAATTCCCTCAATTTGATGATACCCTTTGGCAACTAAGCGTGCCTTGTATCTGTCAACAGTCCCATCAGGCAGATGCTTGATTTTATACACCCATTTGGAACCAGTAGCCTTTTTACCAGGAGGCAATGGAACCAAGTTCCAAGTATGATTGGATTCAAGAGCTTGTAATTCTTTATCCATGGCTTCAAGCCATTTGTCACTCTTGCATGCATGATAATAAGAACGGGGTTCATGAACAGAAGACACATTTGCAAGAAAGGACATGTAAGAAGTAGTAAAAATAGGTGAATGATGATAAGGGAAGGTAGGTGGGGTATAACCAGTAAAACCAGGTGGGATATGGGCAAGTGAGGGGTGGAGAGTAGGGAGGTCTGAGGGAAGGAAAACATTGGAGACAAAATCTGACATCCAGGCAGGTTTCATCTTAAGTCTAGAGCTATGTCTAAGGGTGGAAGGAATAGGAACAGGTGCAGGTGAAAGAGAAAGAGAGGTCGGAGGTGAGGAGGAAAGATTGGTAGGTAAGGAAGCAGGAAGTTCTGGTGGGTGATCAAGGACATCTGAGAGGACAGCAGTGGGAAAATCATTAGAAGTAGAGGGAACCTCAGGAACAGGAAGAGTAGGGGAATGTGGTGGAGTGAGAGGAAGAGAAGCAGAAGTGTGTGAGTCAATAGGTGGGACAGGAAGACAAAAGTCATCTGTGGGGAGGGGAGCAGTAGCAAAAGGAAAGACATGCTCATGAAAAGTAACATCACGAGAGGTATAAATGTGATGAGATGTCAGGTCATAAACCCTATAAGCTTTCTGTCCTGTGACAAAGCCAAGAAAAATGCATTTAAAAGCTCTAGTGTCAAACTTTCCTTTGTGTGGGTGAGTGTTTGTGGCATAACAAAGGCAACCAAAAACTTTGAGAAGGTTGTAATCTGGTTTGGTGTTATTAAGTAACTCATAAAGAGTTTTCCACTCGAGAATTTGGGTAGGCAATCTGTTTATGAGGTATGCTGCCATTAAAAGAGAGTGACCCCAGAATTGGGTAGGAAGGTTGGCTTGAAATATAAGTGCTCGAGCAAGTTGTAGAAGATGCCTATGCTTTCTTTCTACAATGCCATTTTGTTGAGGTGTATAAACACAACTCCTATGATGAAGAGTGCCTTGGTTAGACAAGAAAGTTTGACACTCAGTGCTGGTGAATTCAGTCCCGTTATCTGTGCGAATGCACTTAATGTGTTTGGCAAATTGAGTGAGGATCATTTTGAAAAATGTCTTAAGGGTGGCAAGGGTTTGATGTTTATGTCTGAGGAGAAAGACCCAAGTAGCTCTACTGTAGTCATCTACCACAGTAAGCATGTAATGAGCTCCTGTGATAGATGCTGTACTGTAAGGGCCCCAGAGATCTATGTGTAAGAGATCAAACACTTGAGCTGATCTGGTAGTGCTAAGAGGAAAAGGTAGTCTATGCTGTTTTGATTTGTGGCAGACATCACATGGAGTAGGTAAGGTAGTACTTATATCAGTTAAAAAGGAAAGATGCTGTAAAGTGTGCAAGGAAGCATGTCCAAATCTGTTATGCCATAAAACTGTGGAAATTTTATTGCAATTATGATCAATAGTACAGGCAAGAGTAGGAGAATTACAAATGGAATTGCAAGAGGTATGTATGGAAGTGTTCTGTTTATTACAAGGAAAAGAAGCAGTAGAAAGAATGTATGGAAGTGTTCTGTTTATTACAAGGAAAAGAAGCAGTAGGAACAAGGAAGGAAGATCTATCTAATATGTAGAGGTTTCCAATGACTTTCCCAACTGCAAGGATAGCTTCAGTCTGTGGGTCCTGCAAAAGACATTTGTCAGGATAAAACACAAACCGAATTTTAGCTGTGTGAGAGAGTTTTCGAACAGAAAGCAAGTTGAACTTGAAGCTTGGTATATAGAGAGTGTCAGTCAAGGTTAAGGTAGGGCTGAGGGTAACATCTCCTATTTGGTGAACTAGCTTAGTAGTCCCATCAGGCAAGTAAACAGGTGTAAGGTGAGGTACTGGCCTTTTATGATGAAGGAGATTAGAATTAATGCACATATGATTGGAAGCACCTGTGTCTACTATCCAAGTACCAGGATCAATATTATTTGCAGAAAAGAGAGCAAAAGTAGAAGCTATGTGAGAAGAATTACCTGCAAAATCTTCAATATTCGCAAAGTTAACATGATGACCTTCAAATCCAGTCTGACCCTTCATGAGCTTAGAGAATTCTTGTTGAATGAGCTCTATTAAAGAAGCTCGTTTATCATTGAAGTTATCACCAGCCAGGTCTCCAAGTCTGACCCTTCATGAGCTTAGAGAATTCTTGTTGAATGAGCTCTGTTAAAGAAGCTCGTTTATCATTGAAGTTATCACCAGCCAGGTCTCCATTGATATCTAAGGGAGTATCAGCAAGGTGTGCCATGAATTTGCCTCCTGTAGCTTGCTTAGTACGTTGATCTTTTAACTCCTTGTACCAATCAGGGTAACCATGTAACTTGAAGCAGGAATCCTTAGTGTGACCATTGACATTGCAGTGTGCACATCTTTCATTTTTCTTGTCAATGTTTGGCTTCTTGAAACTGCCTTTACCACCTCCAGAACTTCTCCCCATGGGTCCTTTGACAAACATTGCAGAGTTTTCAACCTTCCCCAACATATGAACATGAACTTCTCTTTGCTTCTCAACTCTTAGGATCATGGAGTAAGCTTTGTTAACCGAAGGCAAGGGATCCATTACTAAAATCTGGTTTCGTAGATGATCAAAATCATCATTGAGTCCCATCAGAAACTGGACCAGCTTAGTGGAATGAGCAAGGTCTGAAATCTTCTTTGTGACATCACAGTGACAATTCTTGCAAGTACATTGGGGAATTGGTTGTAGACAGAGTAACTCATCCCATAATTTCTTCAGCTTGGTGAAATACTGCACTATTGATTGGTTTCCTTGGGAAATAGTACTGATTTCCCTTTGAATGTGATAGACCTGAGGTCCATTGGATTCACCAAAACGTTCCTCCAATTCCAGCCATAAATCTCTAGCAGTTGAAGCATAAAGAAAAGCTTCAACTATTTCCTTGGAAATGGAATTTAGAATCCATGATCTAATCATGCAATCTACCCTAATCCACTGATCATACTCAGCAGAACTTTCATCTGGCATAACACATCTGCCATTGATGAAACCAAGCTTTACCTTGGCGCCTAGGGCAATTCTAATTGATCGATTCCATGACAGATAATTCTTACCTGTCAAAGGAGATGTAACAAGTTGCATTCCTGGATGATCCGAGCTTGCCAAAACTAGAGGATCTCCATTAAAATTGCTTCTTGATTCACTATTGGAAGTTGCAGTTGCAGTAGCAGTTGCAGACTCCATCTTTAACAGAAATGATAGTTAGGAGTCTTCTAATCCTTCTTGCAGACGACGATGAAGATGTAGGTTCAAGCAAATCTGGATCGATTTTGCTCTGATACCATGTTAGATTCCTTAGAAAGGATGATTAACAGTAAAGCAACGAAGGAAGTAGAAGAATGAAGCAGAGAGAATGTAGAAAATATTTCTTGTATATTCTGTGTTATGAAATATATTACATCAGATGTATATATATATACAAATCAATAAAGGAAAGTAAGATGCCACGTGGGCATATGACTTAGTCTTCACTAACTGCCTGATAACAGAATGAAACTATATCAGCTAACTAAGGTTAAGTAAATCAGCTAATATAAACTACAGTACAGCTAACTAACTCACTATGCTAGTTATAGATAAACTAGATAATCTAACTAACTAACTAACTCATAATATTCTGTACAGGTAATAATAAATAAACAAAATTTCAAGTTTTGATATAAATAAAATTATAAAAGCTGTGAAAAGTATTTGGCATATTTAAAAATAAATGTTAATAAGTATTTGGCGGAGGAGCCTTGCTCAATTGGCATTCGCATTGTGATTAGGCCAAAAGATGGACCTACCCAAGTCCAGGTTTCAAACTCTCTCTAAACCCTTTCCCCAAAAAGTACTAGGTGCTCTCCCTCCCTCCCTCTCCTGCCCCAATTTTTAAATGAGTCTAAAGTGCACAAAATTCATTTAATCATGAGTACATATAAGTCAATTTTGACCTCATCGAAATATGTAGCATGTGAGGCACACTGGTTGAAGTGGTGGTATTAGAGTAAATTCAAATTATACTTATCTTGATGACGTGGTTTTGGAATGAAATTCATGTTTTGGTTATTTTGATGCGATGGTTCTAAAGTGAAATGCAAATTCTATTTATTTTAATGAGTTTCATATTGATTTATTATCAAAACTCATAAACATTATAAACTGTTGATGTAAATAGCATTACTCTGCCCTAGAGTATATATAAAATTTCATGTGAACAAACTATAAAGATCATGAGCATTTCAAATTAACTGATGCTTCCTATGTGTAATTTCACATGTACTGAATTCACAGGAGACACATGAGCTTGTGAAGAATGAGATCCAATTGAATGCGGAAAATAATGATCTCCAAATCATTAAACAACTAGAGAATCTGAAGGTTGGGAACTGCAATATAGATGCAATTTTCCAACTAGAAGGATTTCCTATCTCTGGAGAGCAAGGTCCAATGATCTTTAGTTTAAGTTACTTGGAATTGGACAATCTTTCTGAATTAAGGTTTCTATGCAACGGTCTCATACAATCTCTGCACCTTAAAAATCTTACAGACATATCTATAGTCAAATGCAGAAAATTGAAAATCATGTTCTCATCCTCAATCTTGAGAAGCTTTCCGCGGTTAAAGTGGATAACTATAAGAGAATGCGATCAGTTGGAGCAAATCATTGAAGAAGATGAAAAAGATCAAAGTTCATCGAACTATCATTCTCAACAAGTGTGCTTTCCTAGACTCTATGAAATTGACATCCAGCAATGCAACAACTTGAAATATCTTTTTACTGTCTCCTCATCTCATGAGATCCCACTGCTTGAGTTTTTAGTCATAGAAGAATGCTCTCTATTGTATAACGTCTTTCCACGTAAAGAGAGTGAGATTGAAGATGGTCAGGCCATCATGCTTCCAAAGCTTTGGAGCTTAAGGCTAAGAAAACTGCCAAACCTCATCAATATTTCGGAAGGGTTTAAGTTGCAACCTCTTTTGATTCAAGAAGTAGAGGACTGCCCAAAGCTCACGTTAACAACAACAGCTGCTTCAGAAGACTTGCCACAAGAATATCAAAACCCAGGTGCATAATGCCCTTCACTTCCTGCATATGTTGATCACACAGGCTACTGAAATTCATATCAGAGTACATTCACTAGTATCTATTATTTATGCTTTATGCCTCTTTTCTTAGTGTTTTTTTTTATTATTATTAATATTAATTGCCTATTTAGTAGAGGAAGAAGATAAAGAATCAAAGAGAGAGGAAGAGCACAAGGGAGAAGAAGAGGTGAAACTGGGGAACATCAATGTAACTGAGCAAAGTGCCACAAACTGTCCAGAAAGCAAAGAAGCTCATAAAGCAGAGAGTGGAACTCCCTCTATGGATAGTACTTCATTGTCAGCCACCACAGCTTCAGGCTTGAGAGAAGCCAATGCAATCCAACAAGACAAGATAGAAGTGCCATCACAGACTGCATTAACCAATTCAAATGAAGGAAAAGGCACTAACTCGCAAACTTCAACAAATCAAGATGTCAATCTGAGTGCTCCTATTGCAGCAACAAATCAAAAATACCAAGTCCCAGGTACCTACTACCCTTCATATATGTAGTTTTGGATCCATTTCTGCATATTTTGATTGCATAGAATGTCTAATTATTGGAATTAATTACATACAAGTCATATTTTTTGTGGAAGGCTAAATAATTCCTATGACAATTTGTTGTCAATATCTATACAAATTCAATTGCAAAAAGGGGAATTGTTGTATTATTCATATAGAAGAATAATTTATAGAAACTATATTATACATAGATACGTGATGTTTATGCCTCTTTTGTGTTAATCTAAAATTGGATTTACATCTACTCGTTTCAATGGCCCAATCAATAGAGGAAGGAAGCATTCAAAACAAAATGGTGGACAAGAATCCTTTCAATATTCAAGAAAGCCTTCAGGAGCAGAATATAAACTTGAGTGAGGTAATAAATCTTGAATCATGTTTACTTGCAAACGATGCAAATTATGAATGAGTGGGCTAATCTTAATAAGCTGGCTTACAATATCTGTTTGTTTTCTAAATGAGACAAATCAAATTAAGTTTACATTGAAGTTTGAACAGAAACTTATGAGTATGAAAGAGACTGCAAAGGAAAAACATCAGAAAAGCCCTGCACC
The DNA here is from genome assembly GCA_003255065.1 of Cercis canadensis. NCBI lineage: Eukaryota > Viridiplantae > Streptophyta > Magnoliopsida > Fabales > Fabaceae > Cercis > Cercis canadensis. The sequence continues at coordinate 24,173 of QAOA01005516.1, forward strand.
AGAGAAATCAACAGAGGCAACATCATCACTTGTAGGTTTATTACAATCTCTTATTCGTATATAAGTATGCACATATGGCCAAAAATTGAAGCATTTCTATGCTTAAAAATTATTTTCTATAGGATTTGGTCGTCAAAGAACCAACAGGTGAACTAGACCAACGAGAAGGAGTTGAGCAAAATCAACTTACCAATAATTTTCTGGACAGAACTGCTGTATCTTCACCAATTTCTCAATCTTCCTCTTCCACAGCTAATGCAGCAGGTACTTTTTTATATCAACTTTGATAGTGGTAAATATAAATATTGACAAAATTTTGGTTGTGATAATCTTCATTCTTTCCCTCCAAGCCATGCAAATTTCAATATTTTCAACTAACAACTTTTTATGTGGTACTCCTTAAACTTCAATAAATAAAGATGTTAATTTGCATGAAAAGGATCAAAAAAGCAGTAGCAATTATGTTAAATTATGTGCTCTTCTTGTAGTTTCTCTAGGAGACATGCCAAGTGGCCTTGACCTCAAAAAAGCAACAGAGACAATTATGGACTTTCCCAAGCAGTGGGAAGATTCTTACCAAGGACCAAGGAATGACGAATTGATCAAGCATCACCTTGATAATTTGAACTCTGTGGTTGGTTCTTCAGGTAGAACTTACTAATCCTTTCACTAATTTTCAACTTGTTGAATCAGTGGGAAGATGCATTTTATTATTTGATGTGTCTAAGTTATTTTCCTTTTAGTTGGATGACTTCAACTGTACCAAATATTTTCTATTTCTTTATATCCATTTTGTTGACTGTCACTAGGTGAAGCTCCACCAGAGTTGCCTCCTTCAGTGCCAGTAGCTCAAAATGTTCATGATACCATTCCTGCTGTCATCCCAGTTAAGGCTCCCATGCATGCTCTGGCTCCTCAAGTTGACCTACATATGAGTTCTACTGGTAAATTTGTGACAACTTCAGTAGAAGAATATGCTAATTTTAGAGATATTGGAGCAATCAAGAAAAGGCATATTCATCTTCTAGAGCAAGCCCTTGCAAGTCATCCATCTCTTCAGTCTTGGCATGAGAAATTTAGGCATCCTGAAATGAAGAAATTTGGATACAACATGTTAGGTAATATGTTAGAGTTTCTTACATCGACAAGGTGGAGAGACCTTACTGAAGAAAAGAAAGCAGAATTTGAGTCTATAGTGGATGTATTGGAGCCGCTTGGCTTTGACATTCAATGGCTGGGTAATATTCGTAAAATGATTAACCAAAGCAAGTATGATGAGGAAACCATTGATCGCATGAAGAAACTAGAACTGCAGGTGGCAGCACAAGAGATTAAGGTTGAGGCTTATGAGGTTGGTCTTCAAATGGCAAAAGCAGAGCTGCAGAAAAGCAAATCAGAGGTAGATGCTATTAAAGCAAAGCTAGGCAATTTCAATGATTTTATAGGATTTTAATTGTACCATCTCTACATCAACTTTAATATGACTGCTAAAGCAACAAAGAGACATGATTATGCCAAATGGCAAGATCTATGGAAGAGGGACCTCAAAATACATACGTAAAATTGAATACATTAGTGGTATGTATGATGAGTTTGCTTTAATCTCAGGTGAGGACTTTTACATTTAAATCCAAGCTTTGATTTCTCCTAAGGGCTAGTTTGGTAGGGGGTAACGAGGGGCAATTTTTACAGGAGTAAACTTTCTTTTCTTCAATGGCTAATTTTTTCAATTTTCACCATTACTATGGATCACTATTGAATGTTTAAGGTGTTACCAAACTAGCCGTAAGGTGCAATACTTGCATGCACAAGAGTTTTGTTTAATCTCTAAATGTTTATTCAATTAGTGTCTCGTTCCATAGTCAATGGAATTAACTCATATTCTTATCTATACTTTAGTCAGTCATAAGGACATTCACATATAACAGTCAAACCAGAATAATTACATATTGACAAGTAAGAGTTGTATACATTTACATCATCAAATGCTAATAGACAACTAATTTGATATGAAAAATGAAATACCCAAACCAAAATACCAAAAAAAAATACAAAATTTTGAGATAAGTAGCATTTCAAAGCATAAGTAAGAAAAGAAAAGCATACCCATTTCCAAAATCGTCAATTCAATAAAAAAAAACAGAACTGCCTCGTGGCATTTTGCAGTAAAGCATACACAAAAGAATTGTGAAATTCCAACTACCCATTAAGTCAATCACCATGTGAGGAATCAGAAAAAATAACAAACCCAGATTCAGTCAATGAATACACATTAACCCATGAAAATGGGCTATCCTACATTGCTTTTGTAAGTTTAATTCAAAAAAAGCAACTTCAAAAACAGATGATCCTGCTTTGCATTAGTGAGGAAACATGAGTCAAGAACGGGCTTCAAATGGGTGCTGAAATTTGCAGGTTGCCGGAAAAGATGGTGACCAGAGCTGCTATTAGAGCCCAGAAATGACAAGAGAAAATGAAAGAATGTGAGAGTTGGGAGACAGAGATATAGAGAGAGCTTCGGCAATGTAAAGTAAACTTAATGCAGATATGGGTGATGAGACAACAGTTAGATATATGGGTACATATCCAGCACAAAATTGTAGACCGTCCAAATTGTCCAATAGCTTTCGTTGTGTAAGATTTTATATAACAAATAATTTTATTTTTATAAAATATGCTTCACTATTTTTTTTTAGTTATATAACAATAAAAATGTTCGAACTCATAACTCTTTCCATACTACTCAAATCACTTACTACTAGATTCTGCCTAATAACTTAAATGTGCATCATTATTAAGAGTAAAGTAATTTTATATAACTTCTTTATAAATTAATTTTTCTCTTACAAATTCTCTGTAAAATCAATTATTTCATCATCAACTCTTGCTACAAAAATCCAAGGACAATTTACATTTGCTAAGATGTAATAAGTTATAATTTGATAGAAAAATAAGTTATGGTGTATTTAGTAAAGAGAATAACATTTAAGTAGCAAATTGTTGTTTGTTTTATATAAGTTTAATTGGTAAACAACAAATTAAAAACCTTTACTAGAGAACCATTATTTTTTTTTTATTCTTGTTGGTGGAAAAAGGGGGTTAAATGCTGTAGACTAAGAAAAGAAAACTGCAATTTAACATCTCTAGGAACACCCCCCCCCCCNCCCCTCCCAACATTTTTTTTTTTTATAACCATATGAAACATAATTAAAAAATTCCCTAAAAACACATAATTTTAAAAATAATATTTACATCCTTAATGGTTACTCTTTTAATATTACTCCATATTAAGTCCATCCTTTAATAAGCCACTCAATGCATGGAAAAGAAAAGGGTGCTTGTTTGGACAAAATTCAATTATAGATGTACCTCAAAAGTGTTTCAAGCACTAAATAACCTAAAATTTATTTTGGCCTCATAAACTTATGTTTGGCTATAAAGTATTGAAATTTTTTTACAATTCTCAATGCATTTTAAAAGTCTTCTCACATAAGAAAAAAAATTAGAGCTCCTGATTAGACCAAAAAAGTTTTTGGTAATTGTTGTGTGTGGCTTTATCAATTTACCTTTAATTTTTTTATTAATAAATAATATTTAAAGCAACTTTATACTTTTTAAATAATTTAACATCTAAAATCAATTTTCTTTACACAATCTAAACAAAAATTAATTATTATAAAATTACTTATAAAATAACATATTCAATCATAAAACTAATTCTCACATAACCCACTATTTTAAAATTAGTTTTACACGTAATCTATCTTTTTACACTAATCCAAATACACACTAAATTATCTCTTTTTTTTTTTATCATAGTAATAGGGATAGAGATTAGAGATAGATAAGAAAATAACTCAATTGCCAGAAAAAAAATTTCATTTTCCCAATGTGAAAAGGGAAAGGGAATTGGGCCTCTGGCCTCGTGTTCGTACCAAAAAAAAACAAAAGGGGGGAGAAGGGAAAAAAATCAGAAACGGAAAAACGCTTTTCGCTATATGTGGAAATGCTCAATCTCCAGAAGCTTCCCAAACCCTTCTAAAACCCTACTGATACGCTGGTTAACTCAGTTCCTTAAAGCCACTCCCTCCGTTCTCTTTGTCTTTCTCTACACTTTTCCACTTCCATCACCATTCTCAATATGCACAGGCTCTTTAGGCCCTCCGTCTCTGCTGTACTGCGCTACGGCGGCGTACACCGCCGGAACGCAGCTGCCCATCTCTCCTGTTCCTCTTCTCTCACTCACTCGGTACACATCTCTTTGACTTTCTGTTTTGTAATGCAGTTTTTTATGCTGTCTCTAATTTTCGTTCAAAAATCTTAACTTGAACATTTTAAACAGGGAAATGAGTGAAAATTCGATTCTGGGTTCCCATTTTTCCTTTTGGTTTTCGTGTATCTTCTGTTTGTAATGGTTTTTTTTTTTCTTTACTTGTAAATTATGGCCATTCACTTGCTATCATATTTTGTTTCGTTGTTATTTTACAATAATTTGCTTAGTTTAATGACTTTAATCATAATAGGAGCATTGACCTGCTATAAATCTCTCCCGGTATTTTTGTAATGATTGCATTCATCACAATAAGGCAACATTTTTTTTTTTTTGCCAATATTAACATTGCAGGTTTATTTTTTGGGTATTGAATATTTCCATTTTTTGTCAATTTTATACATGTATGTTTTTAATATATTGAGCAGGTTGGAGAGAATGACCACAAAACCAGATGGTATTCTGTATTAAATTCAGAGAAATCTGGCACCATTGAATCCACAAATCAACCAAACTTTAAAAGGGACTTGTTTTTCTCCAAGCGATATGAATCAACTGCTGCAGCATCTGATGCATCCAATTCCCCTCCAGCTGAGACATATGAGTACCAAGCAGAGGTGCTTGTTTGGTCACCATTCCACATAATATATGATGATTTTGGACTTGTATTAATTTTTGCTTCATTGGCAGGTTAGTCGTCTCTTGGATCTCATTGTTAACAGCTTATACAGTAACAAGGAAGTTTTTCTTAGGGAGCTTAATTATCAGGCATATATTATTGGTGATAGTAATGTTTATAAATACCATTGCTTTGTGATTGATGCACATTCTTAGCATTATATCATGTTAGTACGGTTCGAATCTGATGCAGTGTGAACAAACTGTAGACTGATAATTATTAGACTTCTTTACTATTCTCCAGCTAGTGCCTGTTGTTTATGTTGCAATTATTTTAACTACGATGCTGCAAAACCATTAACTGATAATCAAATTCTTGATGTTGCATTTTAGTTTTTCCCTTTGCATAGAATCGTTATATGGTTATTATTATTGGAGACATTGGTGGTGCGTTTAAGACCATTTCAAAGGTTGTGTCATGAACACTAGTGCCTAAATTACATCTAGTTAGAAATTGAGTTCAAGCTTTGATACCAAACTGATGTGAACCTCAAATAGCCATTTGAGATCCGAACATCACAAGCTAAGCAGCATTGCCCAAGAAGCCAAGTGAGGTTGCGAAATGGTGGAAAACAGCACTTGGACCCAATACCTAGAGGTATGAATCCTAAGTATCCGGGTGAAGAAGGTAGAGGCGCCACAACCTAGAATTAGAGAGGATTTGGGGTTGATAAGCCAAGAATTCGGTGCTAGGGTTCCATTCCCAAGCATGGCCGAAGGTCTCAAAAGAAAGAAAACAAAGACTCGCTCCTTTTATCGTGTAATCCAAATTCTTAGAGAGAGCTCTAACTCCCTTTTAGTGAAACTATCCAATTTAATTGGGTCATCTTAGAGACAAAGAGCTCTAACTCCCTTTTAGTGAAACTATCCAACTTAATTGGGTCAACCCATGGGTCAAGACCCAAGCCTTAAACACAAGTCCAACCCTAGAAGCCTAGTTGGCCCAAAATACAAAGCCATAAAAGAAACTAATTCAGCCCACAATTAACAAAGGAAATAATTAAATGTTCAGCCCTAAAAATATTAGGAAATTCGGACCTAAATAAAAAAAAATAACTAATAGGCCCTAACTAAACAAGGGGTTCTGCCTCACTTAGAAGACCAAGCCGAAAAATACTCGAGTCATATTAAACATACAATTATTACAATACAAGCCCAATTATTTATAGACCCAAAATGAAACAAGCTAAATAAAATTCAAGTAACCAAATTAACTCACTAGGTGTCATCCTCCTCTTGAAGCCCTTGATAGAGTAGGTCTTAATTCTCTTCATATGTAGGACAGCAACCCTTGGAAAGTAGGGCACCCCCCTCTCTCTCTTCTTGAAATGTAGGGTGGGTACCTACCCTATGGATGCTGCCTCGGTTGAGCTCCAAGTAGAGAAAAGAAGTTGGTTTTCCCATGATCTCATCATCAAACTAGCCCTAAGGTTCAATACATGCATGTACAAGAGTTTTGTTTAATCTCTAAATGTTTATTCAATTAATTAGTGTCTCGTGCCATAGTCAATGGAATTAACTCATATAGGGAAAGCTTTATCTTATATTCTTATCTATACTTTAGTCAGTCATAAGGACATTCACATATAACAGTCAAATCAGAATAATCACATATTGACAAGTAAGAGTTGTATACATTTACATCATCAAATGCTAATGGACAACTAATTTGATATGAAAAATGAAATACACAAACCAAAATACCAAAAAAAATACAAAATTTAGAGATAAGTAGCCTTTCAAAGCATAAGTAAGAAAAGAAATCGTCAATTCAATAAAAAACAGAACTGCCTCGTGGCATTTTGCAGTAAAGCATACACAAAACAATTGTGAAATTCCAACTACCCATTAAATCAATCACCATGTAAGGAATCAGAAAAAATAACAAACCCAGATTCAATCAATGAATACACATTAACCCATGAAAATGGGCTATCCTACATTGCTTTTGTAAGTTTAATTCGAAAAATGCAACTTCAAAAACAGATGATCTACCTGCTTTGAATTAGTGAGGAACCATGAGTCAAGAACGGGCTTCAAATGGGTGCTGAAATTTGCAGGTTGCTGGAAAAGATGGTGACCAGAGCTGCTATTAGAGCCAAGAAATGACACGAGAAAATGAAAGAATGTGAGAGTTGGGAGACAGAGATATAGAGAGAGAACTTCGACAATGTAAAGTAAACTTAATGCAGATGTGGGTGATGAGACAACAGTTAGATATATGGGTACATATCCAGCACAATATTGTAGACCGTCCAAATTGTCCAATAGCTTTCGTTGGGTAAGATTTTTCCTATTTAAAAATGATACACTTAAAGTTAAAACTTAAAACATCATTTTTAAACGTTCAATGAAAATCCAATTTTTTTTNAAATAAATAAAATTAAAACCCGGAAAGAGCACATTTTAAATGTAATATATTTTTTTCCTTTTTAGTTGATCACAAATTAAATATGAAAAAGATCTAAATAAGTATGATGAGAGATGAAAAATATTTCCACCCATCAGATGAAAAATTAAAAGTCAAAATGATGCGGATTGAATATTTGAGTCACATTGGCATTCTTATTGTACAGGAGAGGTAATGACTGGAAGACCTTCCTATTGTAAAGAAGTGGTACAATGATGCCAAGTAAAATTTTTTATTGCTGTTTAACTCTATAAAATATCCCGTGTTTCCTTGCCTATTTTTCTGTGGAGGTTTATTTGGAATATTTTTGTTGGCTGTAGGTGTTGAGTTGATATAATTAGTAAGCATTCCTATTGTACTAGACAGGTACAATGATGCAACTAATTGTGTGAGTCACATGTTTTAAGGTATAGAAAGCCCACTTCAGAATGTTGGTAGGCATTCCCGTTGTACAAGGCTTATATTGATGCCAATTGAATATTTGAGTCACATGTGTAGGCATTCTTATTTGTGCAAGAGAGGTACAATGATGTCGGTAAAGAATGACTGGAATTTTTGGTCAACTGTGTAAATGAATAAAATGTCCCTTAAAAGGAAGTTTGTGCATATTTCATTGGCTATTCCTGTGTGAAGTTGGATTTTGAATGCTTGTGTAGGCACTAGGTACTGAGTTTGGCTTATTTCTTGGCATTCTTATTGTAGAAAAGTGGTACAGTGATCTGACTAAATGTTTTGATCGCATTTGTAAATGTATACAAAGTCCTTTCTTGAGAATGTGTGCATTTTTTTTTTTCTTTTCCTGAAGGCAGAATTAGAATATTTTGTTTGTGTTGGTGGGCAATTGGTAGGCATTTCTATTGTACAAGAGGTACAATGATTCCAATTGAATATTTGTGTAGGCATTCCTTTTTTGCAATAGAGGTATAATGATGTCCAGTGGATTTTTGATTGGCTGTTAAGGTATGAAATGGTCCCTTGAATGATAGTTTGTGAGTGTTTCATTGGATATTTTATGTGAAGAAGTATTTGGAATACTTTTGTTGTAGGTTCTGAGTGCAAATAGTTGTTTGTTTTCCTATTGTACAAGAGGTGTTAGCAAAACAATAATGGAGATTATAGATGGATGGTTTTGAGGCGTGAATAATTACACTATTTTGACTGTAATTTTCTCATTGAATTGGTAAATCTGTAAAGAGTCCTTTGAAGAAATTTTGTGCATTTCAATGGTTATTTTAGTGATGGCAGATTCAGAGTAGTTTGTTAGCATCGGTGCTCTTGTGTAATCGAATTCATATGGGAGTTCAGTCTGACGTTTCTATGTAACAATACACAGAGCATAAAGATATCTTCTTTTTGGTATTTTCAGTAGTCAAGTGGGCAAAAACCATAGGGGAAAAGAAAAGAATAATATTATAAAGAAAATCAAGTGGACATAAGAATGTCCATTACATCTGCAGGAAGCAAGGAATTAATCCATTGCTCTTAGGCATACTCACCTGCCATCTCTTTTTTGCTTTGTAAATTCCTTTCCAAAAGGCTTTTCTATGACATACATAGATACCAATCTCTTTCTGCTATGTATTCTTTTCCATGCCTACAAAATTAAAATGAGTATGAAACTTTGAGTGCTACACACTCCACTTAGCAATTCCATGCGTATAACTTCACCAACTTATGTTGATACTCACAAAGATTGAGATCCTTTAATCCTTTGGCTCAATTAACCCACCCTTGGCTACACGGTAACCAAATTGAAAACCAGATTCAAAGTGATTGCTCATTCTGCCATTCCTACAATAACCAAATTGGAAACTGTAAGTGTTTCT
>QAOA01005516.1:34100-53146 GCA_003255065.1 Cercis canadensis
ACACACACACACACACACACACACACACACACACATATATATATATATATATATATATGACAAATTTTGTTTTTTCAAATTTATAACGAATTTAAAGAAAATTTTGACCTCATCGAAATATGTAGCATGTGAGGCACATTGGTTGAAGTAGTGGTATTAGAGTAAATTCAAATTATACTTATCTTGATGAGGTGGTTTTGGAATGAAATTCATGTTTTGGTTATTTTGATGAGATGGTTGTGAAATGCAAATTCTATTTATTTTAATGAGTTCCATATTGATTTACTATCAAAACTCATAAACATTATAAACTATTGAGGTAAATAACATTACTCTGCCCTAGAGTATATATATAAAATTTCATGTGAACAAACTATAAAGATCATGAGCATTTCAAACTCTGTAATTTCACATGTACTCAATTTACAGGAGACACATGAGCTTGTGAGGGATGAGATCCAATTGAATGCGGAACATAATGATCTCCAAATCATTAAACAATTACAAAGACTGAAGGTTGGGAACTGCAATATAGATGCAATTTTCCAACTAGAAGGATTTCCTATCACTGGAGAGCAAGGTCCAATGATCTTTAGTTTAAGTTACTTGGAATTGGACAATCTTTCTGAATTAAGGTTTCTATGCAACGGTCCCATACAATCTCTGCACCTTAAAAATCTTACAAGCATATTTTTAATCAGATGCAAAAAATTGAAAATTATGTTCTCATCCTCAATCTTGAGAAGCTTTCCGCAGTTAAGGTGGATAACTATAAGAGAATGCGATCAGTTGGAGCAAATCATTGAAGAAGATGAAAAGGATCAAAGTTTATCAAACTATCATTCTCAACAAGTGTGCTTTCCAAGGCTCATTAAAATTGAGATTCAGCAGTGCAACAACTTGAAATATCTTTTTACTGTCTCCTCATCTCGTGAGATCCCACTGCTGCAGGAATTAGTCATAGAAGAATGCTCTCTATTGTATAACGTCTTTGCACCTAAAGAGAGTGAGAATGAAGATGGTCAGGCCATCATGCTTCCAAAGCTTCGGATGTTAAGGCTAACAAAACTGCCAAACCTCATCAGTATTTCGGAAGGGTTTAAGTTGCAATCTGTTAGGGATCATAAAGTAGAGGACTGTCCAAAGCTCACGTTAACAACAACAGCTCCTTCAGAAGACTTGCCACAAGAATATCAAAACCCAGGTGCATAATGCCCTTCACTTCCTTCATATGTTGATCACACAGGCTACTGAAATTCATACAAGAGTACATTCACTAGTATCCATTATTTATGTTTATGCCTCTTTTTTTTTTCTTTTTTTTTTTTTAATTTCAATTGCCTATTTAGTAGAGGAAGAAGATAAAGAATCAAAGAAAGAGGAAGAGCACAAGGGAGAAGAAGTGGTGAAACTGGGGAACATGAATATAATTGAGCAAAGTGCCACAAACTGTCCAGAAAGCAAAGAAGCTCATAAAGCAGAGAGTGGAACTCCCTCTATGGATGGTACTTCATTGTCAGCTACCACAGCTTCAGGCTTGAGAGAAGCCAATGCAGTCCAACAAGACATGATAGAAGTGCCATCACAGACTGCATTAACCAATCCAAAAGAAGGAAACAACAGTGACTTGCAAACTTTAACAAATCAAGATGTCAATCTGAGTGCTCCTATTGCAGCAACAAATAAAAAATACCAAGTCCCAGGTACCTAATACCCTTCATATATGTAGTTTTGGATCCATTTCTGTATACTTTGATTACAGAGAATGTTATTGGAATGAATTACATACAAGTCATATTTTTTGTGGAAGGTTAAATAATTCCTATTACAATTTGTTGTCAAAATGTCAATATCTATACAAATTCAATTGCAACAAGTGGAATTGATGTATCATTCATAAAGAAGAATAATTTATAGAAACTATATTATACATTGATGCATTAGGTGTAGGAAGAGGAAATTAAATCAAAACTGTAGTGATACATTTAACTTATTCAATATTTGATAACGAAGACTTATTACATAACTCACATAATACTACATTCAGTGCTACTGTGATGTTGATGCCTCTTTTGTTTTAATCTAAAACTGGATTTACATCTATTCATTTCAATGGCCTAACCAATAGAGGAAGGAAGCAATCAAAACAAAATGGAGGACAAGAATCCTTTAGATGCTCAAGAAAGCGTTCAGGAGCAGAATATAAACTTCAGAGAGGTATATCTTGAACCATGTTTACTTGTAAATGATGCTAAAATTTGGAAAATTATGAATGAATAGACAAATAAAATTAAGTTTACATAGAAGTTTGAACAGAAACTTATGAGTACAAAAGAGGCTGCAAAGGAAAGACATCAGAAAGGTCCTACACCAGATAAATCAACAGAGGCAACTTCGTCCCTCGTAAGTTTATTATAATCTCCTTAGTATATGATTATGTACATATGGCCAAAAATTAATGTATTTCTATGCTTAAAAATTATTTTCTATAGGATTTGGTCGTCAAAGAACCAACAGGTAAACTGGACCGACAAGAAGGACTTGAGCAAAATCAACTTTCCAATGAATGTTTGGACAGAACTGGTGTAACTCAAATCTCTCAATCTTCCTCTTTCTTAGGTAATGCAGCCGGTACTTTCTTTATACCAACTTTGATAGTGGTAAATATATATAAAATTGACAAAATTTTGGTTTTAGAGCTAATAGTATTTTTTTTTTTTTTTATTGATAATCTTCATTTCTTTCTCTCCAAGCCATGCAAATTTCAATGTTTATAACCAACAACTTTTTTATGTGGTAATCCTTAAACTTCCACAAATTAGTGAAGATGTTAATTTGCATGGAGAGGATCAAAGAAGCAGTAGCAATCATGTTAAATTATGTGTTCTTCTTGTAGTTTATCCAGGAGACATGCCAAGTGGCCTTGACCTCAACAAGGCAACAGAGACAATTATGGACTTTCCAATACAGTGGGGAGATTCTTACCAAGGCCCAAGGAATGACGGAAAGATCAAGCATCACCTTGATAACTTGAACTCTGTGTTCAGTTCTTCAGGTAGAACTTATTGATCCTTTCACTAATTTTCAACTTGTTGAACCTGTGAGAAGATGCATTTAATTATTTGATATGTGTCTAAGTTATTTTCTGTTTAGTTGGATGACTTAAACTGTACCAGCTATTTTCTATTTCTTTATATCCATTTTGTTGACTGTCACTAGGTGAAGCTCCACCAGAGTTGCCTCCTTCAGTGCCAGTAGCTCAAAATGTTCATGATACCATTCCTGCTGTCATCCCAGTTAAGGCTCCCATGCATGCTCTGGCTCCTCAAGTTAACCTCCCAATGAGTTCTACTGGGAAATTCGTGACAACTTTTGTAGAAGAATATGCTAATTTTAGAGAAATTGGAGCAATCAAGAAAAGGCATATTCCTCTTCTGGAGCATGCCCTTGCAAGTCATCCATCTCTTCAGTCTTGGCATGAGAAATTTAGACATCCTGAAGTGAAGAAATTTGGATACAACATGTTAGGTAATATGTTAGAGTTTCTTACATCGACAAGGTGGAGAGACCTTACTGAAGAAAAGAAAGCAGAATTTGAGTCTATAGTGGATGTATTGGAGCCGCTTGGTTTTGACATTCAGTGGCTGGGTAATATTCGTGCAAGGATTAACCAAAGCAAGTATGATGAGGAAACCATTGATCGCATGAAGAAACTAGAACTGCAGGTGGCAGCACAAGAGATTAAGGTTGAGGCTTATGAGGTTGGTCTTCAGATGGCAAAAGCAGAGCTGCAAAAAAGGAAATCAGAGGTAGATGCTATTAAAGCAAAGCTAGGCAATTTCAATGATTTTATAGGATTTTAATTGTACCAGGTCTACATCAACTTTAATATGACTGCTAAAGCAACAAAGAGACATGATTATGCCAAATGGCAAGATCTATGGAAGAGGGACCTCAAAATACATACATAAAATTGAATACATTAGTGGTATGTATGATGAGTTTGCTTTAATCTCAGGTGAGGACTTTTACATTTAAATCCAAGCTTTGATTTCTCCTAAGGGCTAGTGTGGTAGGGGGTAACGAGGGGCAATTTTTACAGGAGTAAACTTTCTTTTCTTCAATGGCTAACTATTTCAATTTTCACCATTACCATGGATCACTGTTGAATGTTTAAGGTATTACCAAACTAGCCCTAAGGTGCAATACATGCATGCACAAGAGTTTTGTTTAATCTCTAGATGTTTATTCAATTAATTAGTGTCTCGTTCCATATTCAATGGAATTAACTCATATAGGGAAAGCTTTATCTTATATTCTTAAAGTCAATGGAATTAACTCATATAGGGAAAGCTTTATCTTATATTCTGATCTATACTTTAGTCAGTCATAAGGACATTCACATATAACAGTCAAATCGGAATAATCACATATTGACAAGTAAGAGTTGTATACATTTACATCATCAAATGCTAATAGACAACTAATTCGATATGAAAAATGAAATGCCCAAACCAAAATACCAAAAAAAAAATATAAAATTTAGAGATAAGTAGCATTTCAAAGCAAAAGTAGAAAAGAAAAGCATACCCATTTCCAAAATCGTCAATTCAATAAAAAACAGAACTGCCTCGTGGCATTTTGCAGTAAAGCATACACAAAAGAATTGTGAAATTCCAACTACCCATTAAATCAATCACCATGTAAGGAATCAGAAAAAATAACAAACCCTGATTCAATCAATGAATACACATTAACCCATGAAAATGGGCTATCCTACATTGCTTTTGTAAATTTAATTCGAAAAATGCAACTTCAAAAACAGATGATCTACCTGCTTTGAATTAGTGAGGAACCATGAGTCAAGAACGGGCTTCAATTGGGTGCTGAAATTTGCAGGTTGCTGGAAAAGATGGTGACCAGAGCTGCTATTAGAGCCAAGAAATGACACGAGAAAATGAAAGAATGTGAGAGTTGGGAGACAGAGATATAGAGAGAGAGCTTCGACAATGTAAAGTAAACTTAATGCAGATGTGGGTGATGAGACAACAGTTAGATATATGGGTACATATCCAGCACAATATTGTAGACCGTCCAAATTGTCCAATAGCTTTCGTTGGGTAAGATTTTTCCTATTTAAAAATGATACACTTAAAGTTAAAACTTAAAACATCATTTTTAAACGTTCAATGAAAATCCAATTTTTTTTATAATCAATTCTTTATTTACTATTTTATATAGCATTAAATAATTTTATTTCACAAAATGTGCATCATTATTTTTTTTTTTGTTACAAGACGGTAAGAAGGTTCGAACCTTTAACCTCTTGTATACTACTCAAATTTCTTATTACTAGACCACGCCTAATAGCTTAAATTTTCATCATTATTATGAATAAAGTAATTTTATATAATTTATTTAAAAACTAGTCTTTCCCATTGTACGATGTGTAAATAAAATAATAGTATTTAATTTAAAAGATAAAAATAAATAAAATTAAAACCCGGCAAGAGCACATTTTAAATGTAATATATTTTTTTTCTTTTTAGTTGATCACAAATTAAGTATGAAAAAGATCTAAATAAGTATGATGAGAGATAAAAAATATTCCCACCCATCAGATGAAAAATTAAAAGTCAAAATGATGCAGATTGAATATTTGAGTCACATTGGCATTCTTATTGTATAGGAGAGGTAATGACCGGAAGACCTTCCTATTGTAAAGAAGTGGTACAATGATGCAACTAATTGTGTGAGTCACATGTTTTAAGGTATAGAAAGCCCACTTCACAATGTTGGTAGGCATTCCCGTTGTACAAGGCTTATATTGATGCCAATTGAATATTTGAGTCACATGTGTGGGCATTCTTATTTGTGCAAGAGAGGTACAATGATGTCGGTAAAGAATGACTGGAATTTTTGGTCAACTGTGTAAATGAATAAAATGTCCCTTAAAAGTAGGGGTGAAAGGGAAGTCAGCCAAACCGGTAAAACCGACCGAACCAGACCGAACCGGAGGAAACCGAACCGAACCAAGAGATATGATCCGGTTTTCGGTTTGAATTTTTTAAAAACCGAAGCATTCGGTTCGGTTTTCGGTTCCTATGAAGAAAACCGGTGATAAACCGGACCGAACCGAGTCTAAGGGAAACGACGTCGTTTTAGCCTTCTGAAGTCTTATCCCTAACCCTAACTCTCCTCGACACTTCCACTTTCACCCAAATCAGAAATTCTTCTCCCCTTTCTTCCTCTCCTTCTCTGAAGTCTCAAGTCTCGCCCCTCCTAACTATCCTCCATACTGGAACTTGAAGCCCTCACCGTGGTCGCCTTTGCCGCCTCGCCGTCGTCGCCTTTGCCACCTCGCCGTCGCCGCCATCGTGGAGAAGCTTTTGGCCAAGAATCATTCGGTTAGGTTTTTCTTCATAAGGTACTGTGAGTTTGTATCCTTCAATTTCTCTGGATATAGGTTCGATACACCTTCATTTCTNGTATACAAAGTCCTTTCTTGAGAATGTGTGCATTTCATTGGTGTGTNTTTTTTTTTTTTTTTTTTTTTTTTTTTCTGAAGGCAGAATTAGAATATTTTGTTTGTGTTGGTGGGCAATTGGTAGGCATTTCTATTGTACAAGAGGTGCAATGATTCCAATTGAATATTTGTGTAGGCATTCCTATTTTGCAATAGAGGTACAATGATGTCCAGTGGATTTTTGATTGGCTGTTAAGGTATGAAATGGCCCCTTGAATGATAGTTTGTGAGTGTTTCATTGGATATTTTAGGTGAAGAAGTATTTGGAATACTTTTGTTGTAGGTTCTGAGTGCAAATAGTTGTTTGTTTTCCTATTGTACAAGAGGTGTTAGCAAAACAATAATGGAGATTATAGATGGATAGTTTTGAGGCGTGAATAATTACACTGTTTTGACTGTAATTTTCTCATTGAATTGGTAAATCTGTAAAGAGTCCTTTGAAGAAATTTTGTGCATTTCAATGGTTATTTTAGTGATGGCAGATTCAGAGTAGTTTTGTTAGCATCGGTACCCTTGTGTAATCGAATTCATATGGGAGTTCAGTCTGACGTTTCTATGTAACAATACACAGAGCATAAAGATAACTTCTTTTTGGTATTTTCAGTAGTCAAGTGGACAAAAACCATAGGGGAAAAGAAAAGAATAATATTATAAAGAAAATCAAGTGGACATAAGAATGTCCATTACATCTGCAGGAAGCAAGGAATTAATCCATTGCTCTTAGGCATACTCACCTGCCATCTCTTTTTNAAAACCATAGGGGAAAAGAAAAGAATAATATTATAAAGAAAATCAAGTGCACATAAGAATGTCCATTACATCTGCAGGAAGCAAGGAATTAATCCATTCCTCTTAGGCATACTCACCTGCCATCTCTTTTTTGCTTTGTAAATTCCTTTCCAAAAGGCTTTTCTATGACATACATAGATACCAATCTCTTTCTGCTATGTATTCTTTTCCATGCCTACAAAATTAAAATGAGTATGAAACTTTGAGTGCTACACACTCCACTTAGCAATTCCATGCGTATAACTTCACCAACTTATGTTGATACTCACAAAGATTGAGATCCTTTAATCCTTTGGCTCAATTAACCGACCCTTGGCTACACGGTAACCAAATTAAAAACCAGATTCAAAGTGATTGCTCATTCTGCCATTCCTACAATAACCAAATTGGAAACTGTAAGTGTTTCTCTCTGCACTGGTTGGAAAGATTCTACAATCATCAAGAGGTAAATCTCTCCCAAATTAAGTATCCTCATTAATTGTTTTGAATTGCACATTCATATGCATATGTTGTTCTTGCCTTCTTCTATCTCAGTTTGAATATCATCTTCTTGTTCTTTTAGTTAAGTAGTTTTATACATTGGGAAAATACTTTCTCAATGCTCTAGTTGCACAGGAACATAAGGTAAACTTATTATTATTTGAACAAAGAATTCACAGATGAACAGAAATATAACAGCGAGGTCTTCACGTGATAGGCATACGGTTATTTATATTTCAAATCTTTTTCCAGATTTTGAAGAGAAAAAACAAAAGCAAAACTCTAAAGTAGAAGTAAATTAATCATAGGTAAAAATAATTCAAAGAGGACAACAGAGGAGTTCAATCTGACATAAAAAAAACATGAGAGTTCATCTAAATGGTCAGCAAAACGAAAGTTTTGAAATGCCCCTATTTTTGGCTTCGTATTGGAAAGCATAAAAAGAAATTCGACTCCCACACAAGTCTTGGGTCTATAATTTCAAATCTGTTTTCTTTTCTTGTTTCCAATATTAAGCCCTGTTTGTTTTGATAAATATGTTTTTCATAAAAAAATATTTTAGTTTATCAAATTTTCAATTTTAAATGCTCTAGTTGCACAGGAACATAAGGTAAACTTATTATTATTTGGACAAAGAATTCACAGATGAACAGAAATATAACAGCGAGGTCTTCACGTGATAGGCATACGGTTATTTATATTTCAAAACTTTTTCCAGATTTTGAAGAGAAAAAACAAAAGCAAAACTCTAAAGTAGAAGTAAATTAATCATAGGTAAAAATAATTCAAAGAGGACAACAGAGGAGTTCAATCTGACATAAAAAAAACATGAGAGTTCATCTAAATGGTCAGCAAAACGAAAGTTTTGAAATGCCCCTATTTTTGGCTTCGTATTGGAAAGCATAAAAAGAAATTCGATTCCCACACAAGTCTTGGGTCTATAATTTCAAATCTGTTTTCTTTTCTTGTTTCTAATATTAAGCCCTGTTTGTTTTGATAAAAATGTTTTTCATAAAAAATATTTTAGTTTATCAAATCTTCAATTTTTAGACCAATTTTTTTTGATAAATTATTTCTATCAAAACATACCAAGTCACAAACTAATGAATCGATTCATTTGTAACATAGTTTTGTGGAAGCGTGAAATAAGACTCAGTGATTTGTCCGCCATTCCTACAATAACCAATTGAAAGTGCAAAGTGGTTGTTTTTGTGTGGCTTGGCAAACTTTCTTGCTTGGAAAATTGTGGACAAAGTAAATCTCTAGCAAAGTAAGTATTCCCATTGATTATTTTGGTTTGCAAATTAATTAATATGCTTTGTTTTTATGGCCCTCTTATATTATTTCAGTTTATATTTTGTAGCTTCATCTTGTCATTATTTTAAAGTAATAGTTTTATGCATTTGGAAAATAAGTATTATTAAATTATTTAAAGGAGATTCTATGATATTACATGAATATGTCATCTTACATTGATGTGGCAATCATACATAATTTTTATATTTTATTAAATATAAAATATAATTTATTTAATTTTTTAAACAAACTTAAAAACAGTTAATTTGTACACATGTTATTCATTTATTGGTTATTTTTATGTAGTATGATATAGTACATAAATACTAAAGATATCTAAGAAACCTCCATTATTTAAACATGGATCAATGATAGGCTTATAAATGAATAAAAGGACTATGTTTTGGTTTAAATAAATTAATATGTTCGAAAATGAGCCTACTCAAGTGAGAATGCCTTCATTCAAAAAATCACAACACCAATTTTCTATAACACTTAAAGTATAAGTGAGTTCATTTAGGTGAGAATGGTTGTATTTCGAAATAAATAAAGTCTATATGGAAAATTTAAAAAAAAAATATAATATACATTAAATTTCAAAACCCAAATTCTAAACATGAAAAATAGGGGAATTAATACCAAGTATTAAAGACGTGTTCCAAACTTAGAAACATAGGGCAGTATAGATACAAAGAACACCTATGTTGCAGATGCCCTCACTTTTTCCCAAATTGCCCTGACTTGCAAAAAAAATAAAAAGGATAATTATTCTTTTAATAACCTGATTTTATCAACATAGCAACCACTCTTTAATTTGCAATTAAGTAACGTCACATACATAAAAAAAAAATCAGTCTTCTAGTTAACTCATCATATATTTTTTTTTTGAAAAAAAAAGTGGTAATTATTTGTTGTTTTATTCAATAGTAAAGACTGATTATTGCAAGAGTTGAAAAAGATGTGACTATTATTATTATTATTATTTTGCAAGCGAGGGCAATTTTGAAAAGTGGACACCTCTGACCTCTGTTGCATTTGTCCCTCTTTGGAAGATAGGTCCACCAAAGAGTACTTATCTACATTATCTTTATATTTTAGGAAACATTCTCAAACTAAAATAGTACTTAGTAAATTCTTCATAAGCATAAAGAAGTTAAGCAATTTTGGATTGAAAACCGTAGTTTTTTTTATGAGTTGATTAACAATATATCCTATCATAGTCATCATTTATCAGACGATTACCTATTCTCTCAAGAGTTGTTTGTTAGGATATTAAGATGTTACTTCATGATATGTAAGAAACCTAACCAATGGTTGGAGAAGTTGAGGGTTAAGGTTGATTCAAAGATAAGAGGGGGAGATTTTGTAATTTGGGCTTTGAGGAGGAGATCTCTTGCTTACGTTTCCTTTACTTACAAGTTACAATGTAGTTGCCAAAAACATAAACGGTTGTTTTCCAATCAAATTATAGGGGCATTCAGTATAGAATGCTACTATCATGTTAGCCATACCTAGATTAATTATTAAGAATCTTAATTCGAGGCATAGATAGCACACAAAATGAGGGATCCGGATCCGGTCATATGACATGAGTCATGTTGCAAAGATTTGAGCTGTACATTCATTAAAGCTCATCTGAACCATTAAAACACATTAAACTTTAATGGTTCATATGAGTTTTAATAGAATGTACGACTCAGATCTTTGCAACTTGACTCATATCACATAACTGGATCCAAATCTCAAAATAATAATGAAAGAGTTGGTTCAAGACTCAAGTATGAATCAATAGAGTCATTCTTAAGACTAAGTATGAAGCTCTAAAAACTCAGGATTGGTTTTTGTAAAAGTTGGCTCGAGTATGAATTATTTTCAGAAATAGCTTAAACAATTCTGTTAATTATTCTTGATGACTAGGTTCTAAAAATTGTATAACAGATGCTACATTGGTCATATCTACAATTTTCTAAGAAATATGGCCGTTTGGAACAAAAGCTAGCCATTCTAATTAATTTTCTCCAAATTCTATACATTTCCGTTTGAAATATAATTTAGCTTGCCCCTATTTTTGGCTTCTTATTGGGAAGCATTAAAAAAAAAAAAAAAAAAAAACGACTCCTACATAAGCCTGGGATCCTTTACCCTATATATACCCTATACTTATATTTTCAAATCTGTGTTCTTTTCTTATTTCCAATTAAGTTTTGTTTGTTTTGATAGAAACTGTTTTCATAAAATTTATTTCTGCCTAATAATTTTTGGTTTTTAGGCTGAAAAGTTTTCTTTAGAAATTATTTCTATCAAAACAAACCAAGCCACAAAAACACTCAATGAATCAATTCATATGTAACACAGCTTTGTGGAAGCACGAAATCAGACTCAAAGTGAGTTGTTGATTCTGCCATTCCTACAAAAACCAATTGAAAGTGTAAAGTGGTTCTCTTTGTGCGGCTTGCCAAGATTCTACAATCATTAAGCACAACATTCTTGCTTGGAAAATTGTGGACAAGAGGTAAATCTCCAGCAAATTAAGTATCTCCATTAATCATTTTGGTTTGCAAATTAATATGCTTTGTTCTTATTTGCTTATATTATTTCAGTTTATACTTTGTAGCTTCGTCTTGTCATTATTTTAAATTAATAGTTTTATTCATTTGGAAAATAAGTATTATAAGGACAATTTTATTATTCAAAACTGGTTCCACCATAGAAGAAAATTAAAAGTCCGGGGAAATTATGTTAGGGAGATGAAGGACTATGTTTTGGAAAATGAGCCTACTCAAGTGAAAATGCCTTCAAATTGAGATACCTTTTTTGTTAAATAGTTTTATGCATTTTGGAAAATACATTTTCAATCGCCCAATGGCACAAGAAATGATTGATGTTTGGGAAAATGTTTTGGTCATGCCAGCACCAAGATAAAACTCTTTTAAGTAGAAGTAAATTCATCTAGGAGAAAATGATTGTGATCTAAAATAAATACAGTCTATATGATGATAAAATTTGAAAAAACAAAATCATTTGAATTTTAAAATCCCAAATTCTAAATAATGAAAATAGCGGAACTGATATAAAGTATTTAGGTGATAAGAAACAGAGGCCATATATCATCATGCCATAAGTATATAGAAAGAAAGAGATCAATAGTTTATAACATATTGCTAATCACTTGGCTGAATATGCCCAAAAACCCAAGTTGATCATAGAAGATTGCAGTACATCTTCTGAAATGGCTGAAAACTAGGAAAGAAAAGAAACAAGAAATTAAAAACATCTATTATGTTTTAAATAAGTTACTAGAACAGAATAAGAGAACTCTGTAATAATGAAATTTGGAACTGCAGGCTCCTTGTTGGTTCTACCATCATGAACACTTGATAACAATTGATGTTCTTGAAAACGAGCACAATCAAGTGTGTTCTCAACAAGCATTCAACATTGGTCCAAAACTTGGATTTTTGGATTAATACATACAACGTTGGCACTTGTTCTTTTTTTATTTCTTTTCTTTAAATGCTTTGATTAAAGGCTCGTATTTCCCACTATGGCACTTCACCTTTTATGCACACATACAATTGGACTCATTAATTATGAGAAATATCAATTAATTAATGTAATTGTCTCCTCTATTCAGGCCAAGCTGCTAAAATGGCATCAGAAATAGGTGTCTCTGTTGCATCAGATATTGTGAAGAGTTCATTATATGCAGCAATACGTCAAGCTCGTTATTCAATCTGCTTCAACAAGTATGTGGAAGACCTTGGAAAAGAAAAGAAGAAGTTAATGTTAACAAGAGAAAGTGTAGAAAAGCGGGCAGAAACAGCCAAACAGGACGCTAAAAAGATTGATGTTGTGGTTGACGAGTGGTTGAAAGAAGCAAACACTGTCATAAAAGAAGTACAGAAGCTGGAGGAAAAAGTGAAAACAAACAAGATCTGTTGTTTTGGGCGCTGTCCCAATTGGGTTTGGCGATATCATGTTGGCAAGCAAGTAGTAGAGAAGACCAAGACAACAGCAAAACTCAATCAAAACAGTGATTTCAAAGTATTTGCACTCCCTGCTACACCTCCTGGCATAGAATACTTTTCTTCTCAAGGTTTTATTTTGTTTAACAGTACAAAAGCGGCTTATGATAAACTTTTGGAGGCATTGAAAGATGATGAGGTTTTCATGATTGGATTGTATGGCATGGGCGGTTCTGGTAAAACCACCTTGGTGAAACAAGTGGGTAAGGCAGTAGAGAAGGATTTTAATAAAGTGGTCTTTGCTGTTGTATCCAACACGGTGGATGTTCAAAAGATCCAAGGTGAAATTGCAAGCTATTTAGGTTTAAAATTGAAGGAAAAAGAACCATTATCAGAGAGAGCCAAAAGATTGTGGTTGAGATTAACCACTGGAGAAAAGATTCTCATAATTCTAGATGATGTATGGGGAAAACTTGATTTTGAAGCCATAGGAATTCCCTTGGGTGAAAATTGCAAGAATTGCACTATTCTCCTAACTACAAGACGTGTGCCAGTATGTACTTTGATGGGTTGCCAAAGAACAATTCCGCTATCACTCTTAGGTGAAGAGGAAGCATGGACTTTGTTTCAAAAGCATGCAGGAATTACAGATAAGACCTCTGATTCTTTGAAGGGTATGGCCAAAGAAATTGCAAAAGAATGCGGTGGATTGCCTGTTGCAATTGCAGCTGTGGCAAACACTTTGAAAGGAAAAACTCAAAGTGCTTGGAAGGAAGCATTGGAAAAACTTAGGGAAGCTACACCAATTGATGTTGAAGAAGGTCTGAGAAATCCATATATGTGTTTGCAGTTAAGTTATGATAATCTGAAGAGTAAAGAAGCCAAGTCACTCTTTTTATTATGCTCTGTATTTCCAGAAGATTTTGAAATTCATGAAGAATATTTAGCAAGATATGGGATAAGGCTAGGCTTGTTTGGGGAATTTACCTCTTATGAAAGAGCAAGGAATCGAGTGAGTACAGCTAAAAATGAGCTCATAGATTCTTCTTTGTTGCTGAAAGCTAATAAAGAACAATGTGTCAAAATGCATGACTTAGTTCGTGATGTAGCCTTATGGATTGCAAAGAAAGAGAATAAGGTTATTATAGGACCTGAAAGCAGTGAAATGACACTAAAAATGAATGCAACTTTAGAAGACAATACAATAAGATACTTATGGTGTGATGAATTGCACAAATTTCCAGATTTGTTAAACTATCCTAAACTTGAATTTTTGTATGTGAAAGTTTCAGAAAATTCAATTATGCCAGATGAATTTTTCAAAGGAATGAAATATTTGAGAGTTTTGGTCCTTCACGGTAGTAAATACTATTGGAAAAAGCACGTTCTAACAATGACAAAGTCAATCCAATGGCCAACAAATCTTCGTTGTCTATTCTTAAAAGGATGGGAACTAGGCGACATCTCCTTTCTATCAAGTTTGAAGACACTTGAGGCTCTTGTGTTGTGGAATTGTTCATTCCAAGAAATAATAGATGAAATTACAGAGCTGACAAAGTTAAGATTGTTAGATTTGCGTCAATGTAGAATTGACAGTAATCCTTTTGAAGTGATTGGAAGATGCTCAAAACTAGAAGAATTATATTTTGTTCAAAATCAAGGTTCAGGATGGGAGAAAGAAGGACAAGTAGCTGCTGTATTCTTGGATAAAAATAATGCTATCTCAGTTTTGCAGAGGTTTCGCATAGAGATCGGAACAGATGATCAATTTCGTACCAAGGACTTTTCCATCACAAGAGGTTTCTGTGTGACAAAATTTGATGCTTTCACCTGCAATGCAGCAATTAAGGATTTGCTTCTAAGGGCAGAGGTTCTTCAACTTCATGAAATTCAGAAAGGTTGTAAGAACATCATTCCTGACATAATTGAAGCAGTAGGAGGAGGTATGAACGAGTTGTCTAATTTTCTGCTATACTCTTCTGACGAGATAGAGTGTCTAGTTGATACTACCAATCATTCATTCAAAGCTGAAAATGTCTTCTCCAAGTTGGTTAAGTTGGATATCTCATTTATGGAGCATTTTGAAACTTTGTGGCGTGGTCCACATGTAGGGAAGCTGAACCTGTTGTGCAGTCTTAAGGAGTTGAAATTGTACAAATGTCCGATGTTGACGTCAGTCTTCACCTGTGCTGTTGCTCAAAGTCTGGTATTATTGGAAGAACTGAGAATACTACACTGTGACAAACTAAAGCATATACTAACAGATGATGAGAAGGATATTGTTGATCAGAAGAGTTCTACTTCTACATCAGTATTCCCAAAATTAAAAAACTTTTTTGTCCAGAAGTGCAATCAACTGGAATACTTAATCCCAGTCTCTTTTGCTGGGGGGCTTGTGCAATTGGAAAGTTTGCAAATAAAAGATGCTGCAGAGTTGGAACATGTGTTTGGCCAATCCCTATCCTATCATGCAGATCATAATGAAAACAGATTTCAGATTATCGATCTCCCAGTTCTCAAGAAACTCCGGCTCTCTCTGTTGCCAAATATCATTGCTATTTGCCCTGAAAATTATTATCCAGCATGGCCATCTTTGAATAAATTGGAATGGCTGGAATGCCCACGTTTAAACGTGATGTCTATCAATAAATGCATTCTTGCTGCTTCACAAGTTATCGAACAACAGGGTGGCACTCCCCAAGAGGTACCACACATTCTAATTACAATTAGGATTTCTTTCTGTGTTATGCTAAATTATGCATTTACAATTTTATTGTTAGAGGATATATAAATGAAATAAGAGATATCATTATCTTTGATATATCATATCAGTAGATTATATGTTGTGCCTTATTTGCCTTATAGTTTACCTGCAGGTTTACGAATTTAAGGAGTTCTGTTGTCATTAGCAAGCCTTCTAGAATTCTAATTCCATCTAACTCTGTTTCTGATTCTCTCAAACTTTAATCTTACCATGAAATTTAATAGTTATTAACATTATCATTAAAAGATACGCTGCTGAGCACATAAATAGAAAAAAATTTGTATTTTTTACATCTTCCCTAAACAATTATTTGTTTTTCTTTTTTCTTTTTACAGGCATATCAAGTAACTTATAGATAAACTAACATCATAGTAGTAACAGATTTTCTTTTCGGGCAGGGATTGATTAATTTAAATTGACACTGTTTGATTTCAAAAGATCTTAACTAAATGGTCGTCTATTTTTTAACAGGAAGAAGAACTCGGTTCACTTGTTATGCTTAGCAGCCAAATGATTAACGAAGTTCCACTTTCAAACACTCTGCAAATTGTTAGCCTTCAAAATCTTCAAGAACTTAAGGTTCATGGATGTAGAACATTAAAACGTATCTTCACAGCCTCTACCATAGGAAGTTTGCCTCAATTGGAGGTGCTACACATTAAAGATTGTGATCAGCTGGAGCAAATCATTGAGGATGAAGAACCTCGAAAGCTTTTGAATAGAACAGAAATTTATGAAGTGGATCATTGCCCAAAGAACACTTCAATTTCAATTCCTAATGCATCCCAAAACCCAGGTACCCTATTTACAGTTTATATCCCATGAATTCTTCCCTTATGTTTCTTGTGCAAGCATTGGATAGTGTAGGAAAATTGTAGAAAATAACATTTACTTGAAAATAAATTATTTCACTGCATTATCTTTTCTTGCATAAAAAATAAAAATAATTCACCATGTTATATAATGAAATGCCCATGTTATACTTTTTAGATATATATCTTATAAAAGTAAATTGGTTCATTCTATTTATTTTAAACTTCAAAGAGTTGTGTCATATTTATAATTTTTTTGCTATAGTAAATTATTTTTCATGTACTAAATTTTATTTGATTTTTCATTTCAAGATATAGTTGTAGAAGATGTATATTTTTTTTTTTGGATGCTTTGATTTAATAGTTTTTTTTTACCTCAAGAAAAAGTTAAACTCTTACTCATTTATAAAAATATTATTTTGAATCTTATTAATATAAATTTTATTTTATTAGTCATCATAAGACTTGGTTTAGTAGATTTAAAGAAAAGTTTACAATACATAAAATGCTTAATATTAATATTTTAAAATTTACAGGCTACACATTAGTTACAGCTCTATTTCATATGTATACGTATTTTTTTACTGAATATTAATTTTATCTCACTAACTTGAAAAATGTTATGATGTTTAATAATAAGAAAATAACCTATATTTTAAATCATGGTAGATGCCTTTACTGAACATCTTCGGGTTGCTTGTCTCTACTAGAGTGTTGTTGGGTTATACCATTTGTAGTCCTCTTTGAGTAATTGGACTTATTTTGTAATGAGTAATTGGACTTATTTTGTAATGGTTACCCTCTGTTTGCTCTTCATTTAATGATTAATTAAAATTATCTATTTTTGCCAAAATAAAATTACATGAATTAGTTGCAAGTCACTTAAATTAATAAGCAAGTGATTATTAAAATATCCAGAATTTTGTTTAAATACATATCCGAATAAGAAAAAAAAAATACATTTATCTGCTTGCTTTTATATTTCTAGCAAGTTCTAAACTAATAGAAATTAAATAGTTGACACTACCAATCATTTGTTCAAGGCTGAAAATGTCTTCTCCAAGTTGGTTAAGTTGGATATCTCATTTATGGAGAGTTTTGAAACTTTATGGCGTGGTCCACATGCAGGGAAGCTGAACCTGTTGTGCAGTCTTAAGAAGTTGAAATTGAAGAATTGTCCTATGTTGACGTCAGTCTTCACATGTGCTGTTGCTCAAAGTCTGGTATTATTGGAAGTAATAGAGATAACACGCTGCAACAGACTAAAGCATATAGTAACAGATGAGGAGAAGGATACAGTTGATCAGAAGAGGTCTACTTCTTCATCAGTGTTTTCAAAATTAGAAAAAATTTATGTCGAGGAGTGCGATCAACTGGAATACTTAATCCCAGTCTCTTTTGCTTGGGGCCTTGTGCAATTGGAAAGTTTGCAAATACAAGATGCTGCAGAATTGGAACACGTGCTTGGCCCATCCATATCACATCATGAAGATCAGAATCAAAAGGGGTTGCAGATCATCCACCTCCCTGCTCTCAAGAAACTCATTTTCTATGGGTTGCCAAATCTCATTGCTATTTGCCCAGAAAATTATTATCCAGCTTGGCCATATTTGAATGAATTGGAGTGGCTGGACTGTCCACGTTTAAACGTGATGTCTATCAATAAATGCATTCTTGCTGCTTCACAAGTTATCGAACAACAGGGCGGCAATCCCCAAGAGGTACCACACATTCTAATTACAATTCAGAGTTCTTTCTGTGTTATGCTAAATTATGCATTTTACAATTTTATTGTTAGAGGATATATAAATGAAATAAGATATCATTATCTTTGATATATCATATCAGTAGCTTATATGCTGTGGCTTATTTGCCTTATAGTTTACCTGGAGGTTTAAGAATTTAAGGAGTTCTGTTGTCATTAGCAAGCCTTCTAGAATTCTGATTTCATCTAACTCTGTTTTTTATTCTCTCAAACTCTAATCTTACCATGAAATTTAATAGTTATTAACATTATAGTTAAAAGATACGCTGCTGAGCACATAAATGGAAAAAAAAAATTGTATTTTTTACATCTTCCCTAAACAATTATTTGTTTTTCTTTTTTCTTTTTTCTTTTTACAGGCATATCAAGTAACTTATAGATAAACTAACATCATAGTAGTAATAGATTTTCTTTTCGGGCAGGGATTGATTAATTTAAATTGACACTGTTTGATTTCAAAAGATCTTAACTAAATGGTCGTCTATTTTTTAACAGGAAGAAGAACTCGGTTCACTTGTTATGCTTAGCAGCCAAATGATTAAGGAAGTTCCACTTTCAAACACTCCGCAAATTGTTAGCCTTCAAAATCTTCAAAAACTTAATGTTCATGGATGTAGAACATTAAAACGTATCTTCACAGCCTCTACCA
>QAOA01005518.1:0-178780 GCA_003255065.1 Cercis canadensis
TCTTCATTGCCTACAATCGTTGCTCTCCTCTATTGTGAGATTCTTTCACAAGAATTTCTCATCATCAATAGGTTGTATAACAATAGGGACTTTAAAGACATATTGCAAATACCTACAACCATTTTCCACTATGTTAGTGTATAGGTCAACACCGAAAAACTTTGAACTCAACTCCACTTTCATGGGTAGGCAATGGCATATTGATTGTAAAATTTCCATTCCTTCTCAAACACCAATCCCTCACATAAGAAATCAAACTACTTTCTTTATATATCAAAGCAAGAAATTTTACTTACTTGTTAAACACAAATAGAATCAAATGCCCCAAGTGCAAAGCATCTAAATATGGGACTCTTCCAGTATATAAATAGAACCTGTCACCGCACTCTTGCACATCCAAAATTTCATTCAAGTCACTATCCATCTTAATGCCCATCCACTCAGACTTACTTGAATAAACAATTTCATAGCTATAAAGTAAATAGATGCTTTGTCTGAGATGAAAAAAACCTTAAAAATAAAAGTTTCAATGTCTATGCATCATATGTAGACAAAATCACTATCATTTCTTTTCTCTTTTGAACTTAGAGACCTGAAGCATGATCAAACAATAATATTTGACATGTTGCTTCACTGAATACAGTGCTCCACTGCAATTATTGACTTAAACATGTTAGTGAAAGAGATCACAATGAAAAAAGGGAAGAGAGAATTAGAAGCTAACTATAAGTTGACAGAGATCTTTGCTTTGTTTTCTTGATAGCTCTGAATCTCTGGTTACTCAGAAAGCTAAGGGAAAATTAATGAAAGGTAGATCAAGAAAAGAAAATCCAAATATATTAGGTTTTTAGAAAGCTAGCATATAAATAAAGCTGAGAACAAACAAAAAGAAAGCAAAAGATCAACCACATGAGGGTGCTAAGAAGAGCCTAGGGTGTCGTGAGGGTGCTATTAAAATATTAAGAACGCAATCAAAATGAGCAGCATCATGAATTCAAATACCTCTCTTTCTAGTTCCTCTCTCTTTTTCTTCCCAGTTACTTTCTTCTTTCTCTACAAACAAACAAAAGATTAAAAAATGAGTGGCATATATATATTTTTCTTGGAAAAAGGAAAACGTGCACTATTTTTCTGGGAATACACATGAAGCATGTAACGATCCCTATATGTCTAAATCATTTATGGTAATTATATATAACAGTCCCAATTCCCATACTGGATTGGGTCTTATATATAGATGATAAGTGATCCATAAATAGAGAAAGAAGTAGCTGTTTACCGAATCTACAATCCACATAATATAATATAGACAAATGATAAGTGATCCTAAAAAGGTGAAATAGGGTTATAATATTTGAACAATTGCAAAGGAGATATATACTGTGACATACAAAATAAAATTGGCAAGAATTTTGAAATGCATATAAACCTAACGAATAGCATTGTGCCTCAACAGAGATATGCATCTTTTGTGTTCCACAGCGTTGTGCCGCTACGGTATCAAATTTTAGCGAGACAACATTCTTTATTAAAAATGCTTTTGACGAAAATGGTTTTGAGATAACATTGATGTCGAGCCAAAATAAGCTTATAATAATCAATGGAAAGCAAAGAGATATTGCTATGTAAGAAAATATAGAACTAACCTCCAAGTCATCATAATCCTTGTAATATTCATACTGGTCAGTGTGCCTCCTACATCAGATGAGTTAGAACCCAACCAAAACAATCTAAAAATGAAAAAAAAAAAAATCATATCAAAATGAATAGAGATCGAGAACCCAACCAAACCTGACCTTAATTTTTCTGCCATGGACACATCTGTGGTTGTCTTCAACATTGATCAACCTCAAAGTCATATAGAAACAATACACAAAGAGATAAGAGAATAGATATTAAATTCAAATATAAGACATAATTAGCAAAAATTGAAAGCAAGCACGTTAGAGCCAGGAGTAAAGAAGAGGCAGCTGAAAAGCTAGGAGTTGGCAACCTTGGGTTGTGCTTTATTTATATGCAAAAGGAGGCTCAACATAAGAAACCCTAGGTAATTGAAATTCCTAAAAATTAGTACTCTAATCAGCAATAATTTCTGAAATTATAATTTCAAATTACTAATTAAATGTGAGACTAAAATTAAAGAGGCAATTCTGAAATTCCTCCATCAAGAAATCAATTATGAATTTCAAATATAAAAGAAATATATTTATGGAAGCTAATAAATACAAACGTTTTATTTTTTAATTATTCAACAAATAATAAATGCTAAAAGATCTAAAAATGGAAGTTATTTAGTGCCACAAATTTTAATTTCTTTTTCATGTTTTTTATTTATAAATCAGACATACTTCATATTTTAGATTATTTTTTAAATGTTGTAAAATAGAAGAAATTCACACAGTCTGCCACTTGTCGTCACCTTGATAGCAACACTTGTCAGCTCCACATTGTGTACTCTATTATTAATATTATATAGATTATATAGATTAATCATAAGTTCATTGTAGAATTCTACAAAAAAAAAAAAAAAAAAAGATAATTATTTTTCATTACAATCATTTATACCAAATGGCCATTTTAGTACTGTACACATATTGATAAGTGGACGTCATCTTGTGTTTTTCAATGGTCATACATACTAACTAGTAATCATTATATATTTCATACTCATCAATGAGAAAAATTTTGAAAATTTAGCAAAAAGTGTCACCCACTTGAAAAATCATTTTGTTTGAGTTATCTAATAATAATTATCTCAAAATCTTAGTTATTTTTTGTTAACAATTATTTATACCATATGAGCATTTGAGTTTACACATACACTTCTTTTTTAAAAAAAAAAAAAAATTAGTGCTTGTACACATATACTACTTAAAATTAATATTAATATTAAAATCCCAAACTTTTTGTAAGAAGACTCTTGAGTGCTTAATGTTAGGGGATACGACCAGCAGGCTGTCTAGTACCTACTCTCTTGGTGCTTGATGCATCTATAAGATTACAAAAATTCTTTGATTATTGTGTTCATATGTGGTTATCATATATAAAATTTGTAGTTATTATATTTAAATACAAATAGAATAACTACATAGATTGATGGGTATGTTTATAATTTTACAAGTTTGTTAGCCACCTATAAGAAAAGGGTGTGCTAAATGCACCTGCAAGTCATACCCCAACATTGATGTCATGTTTAGTACCCATAATGGTGATTTTATTCTAGGGCTATATTCTATGGAATGAGTATTCTTATTTTATGCAGCAAGGATTTTATTCTGATTGTGTACTTCCCTCCCTTTTTCCTAACATATTGCTCTCTCTCTCTTTTTAAAAAAGTGTTAATTTGTTTTAAAAAATGTTAATTCCATGACAGTAGCCATATAAACACCCTATAATATGTCTAATTACCTTATAAAAATTGAAAAATACTTGATAACATATCTTTTTTGGTACTTTTAGTTATGAGTTTGGGTTCAAACACATAATTCATAAGTCCTGATGATGACTTTAGTACTACTCGATTACAAAACCGTTTGGTAGTAACATATCTGCTCACGTTGACAGCACAAAACAGAAACAGTTAATTACTGCATAAAACTTTATGAAGTCACCAAAATATGAGGAATAAAACAAAAGAAACATATATTGAACCTTTCATTATTTTTTTGTTTAAAAGGATTTTCTACTAAAGAATAGCAGGAGTCTTGCACCAATATTGCTTTTTTAAAAACTTATTGCAAGAATGCAGAGGTTGTTAAACTATTTATATAGGGAAGTTCTGGATTTCAAGAGGTAAAAAGATATATGATTATTTTGTTTGTATTAGTTAAGTTGACACGTGCATTGTACATGAGGGTAATTTTTTTATTCACCTTCCGATGATTTTTTTTTTCCTCATTTGAATTTAAAAAGTCCAGACAATACTTAATGATCTAAGCAAATTGAATATAAAAATTTAGATTTTAATGCACTGGCTTACTATTAAGTTGAATTTGAAAAGAAAAAAAATAAATCACAAACTTCCATGAAGTCAATTCCTAGAGGTCTCTGGAAGAATAGAACTCCATATTATCTTTGTATCTATCTTAAAGAAATGCCCAATCTCAATATTATACATGGGTATCTAAATAGGAAAATTTGAGTACTCCATTTGAACATAGGGACTTTAGCTTTCGGAGTTTGAAGAGTGTTTAAAATCTACGCTAGAGTGATGTATTCTCTTTCTAAATTTGCTCTTCAATATGAAATATTTACATTAGCCATCATATTCTTTGTTAGGCTTCATCTTCTTAAGAGCTTCTTACTTTTCTTCTCTTGTGTGGAGTTCATGATCATGACCACCTGACACTCAGTTCAACAAATCAGTGGATACTATTTGCCAACAAAAATGCAAGACTCATTTTGTTGGAAGGAAATATCAAATTTACATTGCTATAGTCATTTGATAAGGTTAATTATTAAGCTAACCTTAACACTAGAAAACAAAATTCTATCAACAGAAATAAGGTTGCCAACTGATTATTGATCCTTATAATGTATAAAATTAAATTTATACCTCAAAATCTTGGTGGAAATAATGTGTGACGTCGGGCTGTGTTTGGAATTAATGTGTATATAGTATATTTCTTTGAAACCTGTCCGAGAGTTAATCAATAACGAGATGAATGTCATACAAGAGACATTGAAAGCTCCTAATCAAGAGCTCAAAGATGTCAAATAAATGTATGAGCATAAAATGAAGCGTAAGAAAGGATGCTTGAAATGATCACTAAGTAGTTGAAGATTAAGATTTCAGAGCTTGACCTAGATAATGAGATGGATGGCAGTGATGATGATGAGGAATAGAGACTGATGATGATTTGGGGTCTTAGATTATAGGATTTCAAACTTGGTTTTGGACTTATTGCACTTTCCTACTTTGAATTGTTTGAATTTTGTTTTCTACAATGATTTGGATCCCTATATTGTCTTTTGTACTTAGATATGATATTGGGCAATGATATGATAGTTGTTTAATTGTTCACGCATATTATGTCTTTTCTCCCGGATACTTGTTGTTGGTATTTTTATAAAATATAAATGTATTTATTTGGGTTTTAAATGGATTTGATTATTGATTGCCATTCAATAATATCTCTTATATTTGGCTGAAGATTGGAGCTTATTTATGGCAATTTTTATTATGGTTTTAAGGCTTATTTGTTGAGCCTTTAAGGCCATAACGTCAGCAATTTTGTGGCTGATTTGGTTTCACCTTTTCTTGTTTTTAAGTGGCCATTATTTTATGCTTTGATCAAGGAATTATATTCCTTGATCTGTGCCCAACGGCCGGAAGCCAATTGATCTCTTCCTCTTCTATATATTTGTGCATTTGGGCACAATATCAGGACTGGGAATCCTTCTATCTTGTGTGTGTTCATGCTAAAGTGATGTGCTATGTGTGAGTAAACACTTGGATAGAGAAGGGTGTTGGAGAGAGTCATTTCCTCCTATTTGTGCAGAATATTGGAGGATAAATGGTGTGGTCATTGGACTGTTGTATCATAAAGACAATGCGTCTAGAACTCGTTTCACCTGGTAGAGATACTAAGAATTACCTGTGAAAGACATTAATTGTCTTAAAGAAAACGAGATACTTGTGCCTCATCTTGGTGTCACATATTTAATTTTCTCTAACATATTGTTATTATTTGTATTTTATTTCTATTTTTGTAGGTTTGGGAACAACACTTGTTGATATAATTATATGTTGGGATTGAAAAAAACAGAATAATGCTTGCTGATTAAGGGAAATTTGGGATGGCAAATTGCCCATTTTCAGAAAAAAATAAAAATAAATTTTTTTGATAGTTATTGTAGTATCGGAAAATGTTTTTATATGAACTGTTACAAATACCGTCGCAAATTTTTATTTGGTGTCCAAATTTTTTTTTTCCCATGTCCCAAACCATCGCCAATACTGTCACAAATTAATTTTCTCATTTGCCATACTTCTTTGAGCCATTTTGCGATGGTTTTCAGAGAAGCTGAATATCAATTGAGTATATAAGTGCGTTGGTGATGGAGTTGATTCCAATGAAAATTGTGTTAGTTTTAGTTGCGGCATTGGATGCTTGGCTCATAATCGGAATGGGAAGAAGATTAATATGGTTTGGAATGATTGTTTAAAGTATTATTGTAATTTAAACATTGAGATAGGTGTCCAACAGATGTTGGTTCAGCTGGTAAGGATTGAAGTACTTCTCTTGTAAGGTGGCGTTTGGTACATGAATTTTTTTAGTTTCATGGGAATCACAACTTGGGAAACTAAGATTTTCATGTTTAGTACAAAGTTTTAAAAAAACATTCCCAGGCAAGTAAGATTCTTAGGAATAGTTTTGGGGCAAGTTTCCCATAAAAAATTCTCATGGGGCGAGGGGTGGGGGGTTGGGAATCGTAGATATCCATGACATGGGAAAGTTTTTTAGAATGTAAAAAGTATTTTTTACCCCCTCATCCCCTCATCCCTTCTCATGAGTTTCCTTTTCCAAGTTATCAACTACGTCATCTTGTGTCTTTTGATCCTCTGGTGCTGGTGCCGCCGCGCGCCCCCCCCCCCCCCCCCCCCCCCAAACACCACCAAAGCTCTTTTGAATATCTCTTTGACTTTGCCTGTAGCTTTCCAATAGCCAGCATCAGTAACTCTATTTGTTCTTAAACCAGTTTTGTATTTTATGTCTCTTACATAGAAAAAATACCATTCTTTTTCAGCCATGTTGAACACGTTTTGATTCAGACCTTAGACAATTCCAAGTTAGCTTGGGGGTTCTTCAATTTCTTGGGTTTGCACCAAAATTTCAGCCATTTGAATAATTCATTTTCCATTTTAGTTCACGACTTGTGCAGACGAGGCTTTTATGGCCTGCAAGTTTGCTCTTGCAAACTCTCTTCCTTCATGGGTTGGACCAAAAAGAGGTTTTTGAAAGCATGTTGAATTTTTACAGGAAATGCAATTTTTTGTCAAGTTATGGTTTTGAATTGTCGGTTCAGAATTACCTGCAAAATAGAAGAGTTTTGAATGCTATGGTGATTGCAAAGCTTATTAAGCTAGTGAATGGTTTGTTGCATGAAGTTAGGACATTCAAACTGTTCATCTTCCTTTATGAGTCTTGAAGAAATGTTTTTCATTCCAATTTGGTGCAAAAATAAAATTTTGTATTTATTTTTGGCACTTTGTGCATAAAAAAAGTATATATGAATATATATATATATATATATATATATATATATATATATATATCAAAGATAATACCCCAAAAATCCCTGAAATCAATAAACTTTTATCTTTTTGTATCAAATTCAATATTGCCTGGATCCTTTGTTGGTCTTATGAGTTACAACAAGATCCCCTCCTTCCTCCTTACTTTCCTCAAAGATTAATCAGACTATTCAAAGTAAAATGGTGGAGACAATTTGATCATTCATTAGCAGATGTATCCAGAGTTCAAAAGTACTTCACTCAGATCAATTCCAAGACTCGACGCAACTCAGGAAAACAAGTTCAACAAGAGACAACATCTTCAAAAGGTAAAACAGCACTCATAGATGAAATTACCATGCTCAAGGCAAAACTTAAGGAAGTAGAATCTCCAGTAGCTTCATCAGACTCAGAAGAAATCAATTCAAGTTACACTCCTCAAAATAAAGATGACTGTTACGGTATTGACATCACAAGGAAATCGTGACACAGTCACCCAAAGACTGCCGTCCATGTGCAGTGATTCCAAAAGGCTATAGCACATGTGCAGTATTACTAAAAGGCTGCAGAGCTCACATGCAAACTTATCATCATATTCAACAAGTCAACAAAGTTTTATGAAGACTCCTCATCATGCCAAGTGTCAAGACATGTGTCAACAAGAGAAGAAAAGAATGCTTCCCCACTCTACAAGTGTCATCACAAGAAGACATCATGAAAAGCTTCATCACACCTCATACAACAAGACAAGAATGGACTTCAAACCATTTGGAATCCATCCTTCCCTCAAGAGTCTATAAATAGACATCTTTATCACAAGAAGAAGCAATGGAAATATTCTGAAGAATAACCCTTTAGCTTAGCCTAGTTTAGCTAACCTTTTCAAACTTTCTCCTTTCATCAAAGTTTCATTAAGTCATTAGCTTTCATCAAAGCCCTTCATCAAAGACCTTGTGCTCCCCTCAAAGTTTGTAAACTTTTTCAAAGTGTATTTCAAGAAGTTTCAAAGTTGTAAGTGTTATTTTGATCAATATTAAGTTTTATTTCATTACTTTTCATTAAGCATTCATTATCCTTCTCCTATGCTTTCCAGTGCGGATTACCGCCGGATTAGCTCCCTTTCATAAGCATTTCCTCTTCCTACTGCTTTCCAGTGCGGACTATCGCCGGATTAGCATCCCTTTTAATTTTTGAAGTTACTATTCATATTGTTCATTACTGTTCACATTTACTATTCATATCAGTATTCATAAGTTACTATTCACTCCGAATCTTCTACTCCTTCTTCACTTTTTAATTCATTTTTGCACACACTTTCTTTACATGTTTTACATGTTGACTTACTCATTACTCATTAAGACTTTCATAATCATTAAGTCAATATTTAAGACGATCCTGCCCCGAATGGTATATATATATATATATATATATATTACTTGTTTTATGTGGGTCTCACAATAATAAAAATAGTATATAATAGCAATTAATTTTTTTCATCCAAATTTAGATAGTGATATTTTTGAAAAAATAACTTAGATTCCCAAGAAAGTAGAATTTGAACCAAACATAAGGATGTAGGATTCCCATGAATGAATATCCAACATTTTTAGGAATGTTTACAACCAACCAAACATAAATTGTAAGATTCCAATGAACAAGATTCCCAGGAATGATGTTTCTCATAAACCAAAAAAAAAAAAATTTCTGTACCAAACACCCCCTAAGGCTTAGATTCGAATCTCAATGCTAGCAGTCTCTCTTTGGTAGATAATTTATAAGTACCATTGTATATTTATAACATGTCCTAACCTTGAAATAGGGTAGTCTCCCCTTATCCCAAACTCTTTATTACCAAAAGAAAAAAAACACTGAAAGGTGATGAAATTGTTGAAGATTACAATGTTGAAAGCAATCAAAGGAAAAAAGAAAAAGAACAAAATAATTAGTGGTGACATGTAATGTGAGTTAAGTTTATGTAATGGTATTGTAGCATAATTGTATAATTTAGATTTGTAACAAAATTGATTTGAGGTAGGGAATCGACTATCGGAGGGCCTCAGATGATTGTGAGGTACATGTAATTTATTCTATCTCAATTCAGATGTTTGTGATGGGTAATTGTGTCCATGATTAGGGGGAATGTTTGAAGCATGTGGTCGGTGCTAGAACTTAATTTATTGGTTTATTTATAGTATAATTATTCTTTGTGGATCTGCAAACATATTATTAGCGCTATGCTCAGTAGTATTAAAATCACTTATTTTTATTATTATTTTCTCAATCAAATTAAAAAAATTATAGTATAATTGGTATTATATATAAACAATATATAAATTAAATAAAAAATTACTTTTTTGGTACTGAAAAGAAAAGTGAGTCAAGTCTGATTTTAACAAATTTCTTTTGTTTTTTTATTTGTTTGATAAGGTAAGGGCAATACTGTAGGACGGGCCACAATATTTAAAGGTGCAGAAGTAAGCAAGTAAGTTGGGCTGATATTTGAGGAAATGTTTCTCTGTGTTGGATCATGCCGCAGTCAACTACATGGTTATGAGTGAAAAATGATGCTGTTTTATACACCTTTATTCAGTGTTTAAAAAAAATAGTTGCCTCTAATAATTTTTCTTTGAGAAATTTATTAATTATTGTAATTATAGACTATTCAAGAAACTAGTTTGATTATTTATATGTTTTCTCTAATATAAATTTTATAGGGGCAATTATAAATTTTTTATGAAGTGAAGAAGTAATTTTAAGTAGTTTGAGTAAGAAATTTTTTTTGAGCTCTAACATAGATCCATCCCTGCTTTTCATAAAAATCAATATCCCTCATTCTATCCTTTAAAACAAATCAAAAACCAAACAATCATTCCACAAAATATAAATTCAATCCATGCAAACTAATTAACTTTTTAAGATATTCGCAACGATACCAATTTTAAGATGTGAGTCCTATTAAAACTCGATAGAGTAGCACTACCCCAAGTAGCTTAACAAACCCCAATCAATTAATTATTTGCAATGATTCCATTATATTATATAACCAATTTTTATGAACACATTACATATCTACACGCCTATTCCAACTAATCCAACCACACTCTATTTTTAATCTAGCCTTTCTAAAATTCAAGCCTTTACACTTCGATAGGCTCTTGTAGATACCCAATGTCTGGCCCAATATCACTAGGCCCATCCAGCCAGAGGCCCATACCAACAAACTGGTATATGCCTCCTACATCTTCTAGGCTTATGTATAAAGACCCCCTCCAGGACAGGTATGAGGACTTTTCGCAAGAACCCAATAGAATATCTTCATTAGCTCGGATATAACTAACTTAAGCATCGGAGCTTGGGTCATACACCCACTTCCTGGCTCTTTGTTTGTAGGCCTAGGGCAAGTGCATCGTGTTCTCCGAGTCCGCATGCTGGTCCAAAATAGGCATCGTCATTTGGCGCCGTCTGTGGGAAATTTTTCCTTCCTTCCCAAGAAACAAATCTTATTGTGCGATCCTACTTTGACCGCTATGGACCTCTTCAAACAGCCCGAACACCCACCTTGCACATCCAAGGGTACTCCCCCACCTGCAGGACCCCCTTTTTTAGCTGGACACCACCAGGAAGTTGCCACCATCTCCCCTTCGCCGAGCTCCTCGCAGTCCAGGAACCTCCCAGGAATCCCCCGTGCGGGATAGCACACAGCAGGCCGCCCTATCTTTCTTGCTCCAAGAAATCCAAGCCCTTAAAACAAGAAAGAACAGTGGACAAAGCCGAGATCGAGGAGCTAAAAAGGTTTCAGCAGCGCAGCGACTCACTAAGGGAAACTCCTATCCGAGAAGGACCTCCACCACCTCGAGTTTCTCTTTAGGAAACACCATCCCCGGCCAGGCGTCAGAGAAGCCACCCAACAAAGGAAGTCGCTGAGAGTCAATCTTCTTTTCGCGCCTACAGCCGAGGAGCTCCCCTGCAGGCATCCCTCCACAATCAACCCTCACCATCTAGCGGGGATAAGCAGAAGCGAGTTGTTAAACACCCATTTACTAAGAACATTATGAATTTCCCGTTGTCGAGCAACTTTAAGCAGCCCAACCTCGATTCATATGACGGGTCTATTGACCCCCAAGAACATCTGGAGAATTACAACTCAATGATGCTCTTGGTAGGTTCAGCTGAGGAAATCATGTGCCGAGCTTTCCCAGCCACTTTGCGTCGGGCAGCTCTTCAATTGTTTTCTGGCCTTCCGCCCAATAGCATATCACATTTTGACCAACTCGCCGAGCTTTTGCAGGCTCGCTTTTCTACAAGCATGACCCACCAAAGGCCCTCTGCCATCCTAACAACACTAAGACAAGGAGAATCCGAGTCCCTCAAGGAATACATGGAGCGATACAACAAGCTTTCTCTCTAGGTTCGTGACTTGACCGAACCGATTGCCATGCATGCAATCTAGGCAGGGCTCCAACTCGGGTGCTTGCATGAGCATCTCACCCTCGATCCGCCAACGAACTTATCTGATCTCCTGACTAGGGTAGCGAAGCACATCAACCTCGAGAAAGTGCTGGGGCATGAAGAGAAGGGTAGAACAATCTGGGACAAAAAACCCCAAGAGGAAAAGAAAACTAGCAAAAGAGAGAGGTCTCCCACCCGGCCTCGCTTCGACAGCTACACCCCTCTGAATCAAAGCCGGGCCAGGGTGCTCAAAGAAATATGCCACACGAAGATGGTCCAGTTGCCACCGCCCAAAAATACTGTAGGAGCCAAGAAGGACAAGTATTGCGCCTTCCACCGAGGACGAGGGCACGACACCAATGATTGTAGACACGTGCAGAATGTCATCGAGGACCTCATCCAAAAGGGATATCTACAGCTTTATCGCGTTGAGCCCTCGGCACTGGCTCAGCAAGTCCACAGAGAGTATCGGCACAGAAACAGATCCCCATCGCGAAACCGGCCCCCTCGCCAAGAGCGAAACCAGTAGGGCGACAGAGCCCTGGTGAGGAATCCCCCACACCAGCAAGTCGACCCGCGGCAAAACGTCGCTGGAACTATTCACACCATTGCGAGAGGTTTTCCAGGAGGAGGACCTTCCAGATCAGCCAGGAAGAGGCATGAGAGGGTAGCCTGGAAGCATAAAAAGGAGATCCTCCACACAATTGTGGCGAGGAGAACCAGGCCACAACCCACTATCTCTTTCTTCGATGCCGACTTCGGGGACATTGATCTCTAGCATGACGACCCTGTGGTCATATCCTGTTTTATCGCCAATTATGAAGTGCGGAAGGTCCTAGTGTACCAGGGTAGCTCGACAGATGTTTTGTTCTATCACACCTTCACCCAACTCGGTATCCCCACCTCGGACCTTGGAAACTACACAGGGACACTAGTGGGATTCTCAAGCACGCACGTTGAAGTCAAGGGGACTATCACACTGAGGGCTACCCTGGGAGATTTCCCGCACTTAGCAAGTGTCGACATTCGTTTCTTAGTGGTAGACTGCCCATCCGCTTACAATGTCATACTTGGGAGGCCATCTTTGAACAAGATTGAGGCAGTAATCTCAACAAAACACATGTTGCTCAAATTCCCAGCCACTTCGGGGTAGGTCAGGCAAGTAAGAGGCGACCAACTCCTTGGCAGAATATGTTACAATATCAGCCTATCTATCGACTGCTCCAAATCGTGGGGATCAGAAAGCATTGATCTAATGCCTGCCAACTCCTTCATCCCTATCAGCGAGCTCGACAACCGAGGGGAAAGTCAAGACACCCGCCCTGAGCCCAGGGGCGACCTCATCCCAGTTCAAGTGGGAAGTAGTCCAGATCAGACAGTTAAAGTGGGGACCAGTGTTTCCCAATCAGCACTGAAGAAGCTAACCAACCTCTTAGTAGCCAACGCCGACCTATTCGCATGGACAACAACAGACATGCCAGGTATTAATCCAAATTTTATTTGCCATAAGCTTGCTGTCATCGCAGGTGCAAAACCTGTTCGGCAAAAGAAAAAGGTAGTCGGACATGAGCGCCAAGTAGCAATCTAGGAGGAGGTCGTGAAACTGCTCGAGGTCGAGTTCATTAGAGAAGTACCCTACGCAACCTGGTTAGCAAACGTGGTCATGGTAAAAAAGGCCACTGGAAAGTAAAGGATGTGCGTAAATTATTCTGACCTCAATAGGGCATGCCCTAAGGATCCATACCCCCTTCCCAGCGTGGACAAGCTCGTCGACGGAGCATCAGGATATAGGCTTTTGATATTTATGAACGCTTACTCGGGGTATAACCAAATCAGAATGCATCCAGACGATGAAGATAAAACGACCTTCATCACCGAGAAGGCGACCTACTACTACAAAGTGATGCCTTTTGGGCTGAAGAATGCAGGCGCTACGTACCAAAGGTTGATGGATAGGATTTTCAAAAACTATATCGGATGAAATGTAGAGGTATACATGGATGATATGCTTGTAAAATCACACTCGAAAGACCATCACCTGGCCGACCTAGAAGAAACATTTGCGGAGCTCCGCAAGCATGCCATGCGCTTGAATCCTTCTAAGTGCGTCTTTGGAGTTGAGGCCGGAAAGTTCTTAGGTTTCATGCTAACACACAGAGGAATAGAGGTAAACCCGGACAAGTGTGAAGCAATAATGAGGATGGAACCACCCAAGACAGCTCGAGAGGTTCAAAGATTGGCGGGCAGAGTAGCGGCACTTTCACGATTCATGTCAAGATCGGCAGACAGAGCTCATCCCTTCTTTAAGACCCTTAAAAAGATTAAGAACTTCGAATGGACCTCGGAGTGTCAGCTTGCTTTCGACAAACTAAAAAGGTATCTTGCTTCACCACTCATCCTCTCAAAACCAAGGCCCATGGAGACGCTGTATATATACCTCGCCGCTAGTGAGCAGGCCATAAGTTCTGCCCTTGTCCAGTAAGAGAAAAAAACCCAACTCCCTGTGTACTTCACCAGTTACATTCTCCAAGGCTCCGAGCTCAGATACCAGAAGCTCGAGAAACTCGCATACGCTCTCCTCCTTTCGGCTCGCCACCTCAGACCTTATTTCCAAAGTCACCAGATAATAGTCCAAACTGACCAACCTATAAGACAGGTGCTTCAAAAGCTGGACCTCGTAGGGCGAATGCTCAGATGGTTTGTCAAACTTTCAGAGCACACCATTATGTACGAGCCCCGTGGAGTAATCAAAGCGCAAGCACTAGCCGACTTCGTGGTCGAGCTCACACGGACGAGTGACCCCGATCAAAATGATTACAACACCTAGACACTGTCGGTGGATGGATCCTCCAATCCCAAAGGAGGAGGAGCGGGGATAATTATTGAAGGACCAGGAGGCATAACGGTTGAGCAATCCTTGCGTTTCGAGTTCCCGACCTTGAACAACCAAGCAGAGTATGAGGCCCTCATCGCCGGTCTTAGCCTGGCCCTTGAACTCAGATCAGAGTCCCTCAAGGAGTTGAGCGACTCTCAGTTGGTAACCAGCCAAGTAAACAGAGAGTACTAAGCCAAAGACCCCCAAATGATCAGGTACTTGGATAAGGTCTAAAGATTGACCTCGTAATTGAAAAAAATTTGAGATCCAGCACATCCCAAGGAATGAAAACTGTCGTGCTGACATCCTCTCCAAGCTCGCTAGCAGTAAGAAACTAGGAGCCAACCAGACGGTGATTCAGGAAACCCTCCTCAGACCAAGCATCGACCAATCTGGTGTGTCCCATGTGGAGGAGGAAGCCCCAACTTGGATCACCCCAATCAAACATTTCCTCTGAACTGGAAAGCTGCCAACCGAGAAGCCTGAAGCTCGAAAACTCCAAAGAATAGCTGCGAATTACTACCTTAAGGGGGACGTACTCTACAAACCCGGATACTACACCCCTCTCTTGAAATGTCTAACGCCAGCCTAATCCCTTTACGTCCTACAGGAGATACACGAGGGTATATGTGGTCACCACATTGGGGCTCGGTCCCTAGCAACCAGCGCCCTCCGGGCTGGATACTTCTGGCTAACATTGAGGGTCGATGCTGCCGACCTGGTGAAAAGGTGTGACAAGTGTCAAAAATTTGCACACATTCACTTAGCTCCCCTGTCCAACTTTCACATTGCTGTGGGCCCTGGCCATTTTGCAGATGGGGACTCGACCTACTAGGTCCCTTCTCATTGGCTGTCGGGCAGAAGAAGTTCCTTATTGTTGCTATTGATTATTTTTCTAAATGGATTGAAGCCGAACCTCTGACCAATATAACAGCCAAGCATGCTAAGAAATTTGTCCAAACTTTCATTATTTGCAGGTTCGACATCCCTCACACAATAACAACTGACAACGAAACCTAGTTTACGGACTCGGGGTTCAGAAAATTTTATGCCGACCTCCAGATCAGGCTGAACTTCACCTTGGTCGAGCATCCACAAGCTAATGAACAGGTTGAGGCGGCAAACTGAATAATATTAGAAGGACTGAAGAAGAGACTATATCAGACCAAAGGCAAATGGATAGAAGAACTCCCATGGGTCCTTTGGTCCTACAGAACCACCTCACAGACCTCCACTAGAGAATCGCTTTACAGACTGACTTATGGTACTGAAGCCATGATCCTAGTTGAAATAAGTGAACCCAGTTGACGAAGGGAGCTATTCGAAGAAGAGCAGAATCAAGAATAACTACACGTGGACCTCGACTTACTTGACGAGGTCAGAGAAAAAGCTCGGCTCAGGGCAATGGTTTACAAGCAAAAAATCTCCAGGTATTACAATGCCAAAGTTAGACCCAAGAGCTTTCAGCAGGGAGACCTTGTGCTCAGAAAAGCGGCCATCACGAGGAAACACCTCACCAAAGGAAAACTAGTCCCAAATTGGGAAGGCCCCTACCAGATCCACGAGGTGCTGGGAAAAAGGGCATATGAATTGGAAACCTTAGTTGGGACTCTCATCCAGAGAACATGGAATGTAGTGAATCTCTGCCTATATATACAATGAAGTTATCCACATCTATGGAGTCACAAGACCAATGTCCTTTCAAAGCTCATACCGAGCTCCAAAACAAGGGCCAATGTCCTTTCAAAGCTCATACCAAACTCCAAAACATGGGTCAATGCCCTTAAAAGGACCAATATCCTTTCAAAGCTCACACCGAGCTCCAAAATAAGGGCCAATGCCCTTAAAAGGACCAATGTCCTTTCAAAGCTTACACCAAGCTCCAAAACAAGGGCCAATGCCTTTAAAAGGCCCAATGTCTCCAAAACGACACCCATCAACCTCAACCACAAACTTTAAAACCATTTAAATGTTTAAGTCCTTTGATTACCGATCAGGGCTTCAATTTTAACCATTTAAATGTTTAAGTCCTTTGATTACCGATCAGGGCTTCAGTTTTAACCATTTAAATGTTTAAGTCCTTCGATTCCGATCAGGGTTTTAGTTTTAAACCATTTAAACGTTTAAGGCCTTCGATTCCGGTCAAGGTATCCGTCTTAAACCATTTAAAACACTTC
This sequence comes from Cercis canadensis, assembly GCA_003255065.1. Taxonomy (NCBI): domain Eukaryota; kingdom Viridiplantae; phylum Streptophyta; class Magnoliopsida; order Fabales; family Fabaceae; genus Cercis; species Cercis canadensis. The sequence continues at coordinate 16,739 of QAOA01005518.1, forward strand.
AGTCCTTTGTCTCTGCCCAGGACTTCCAAACATTGGCGAACCTAAAACATCAAAAGCTAGATTGGGCACAGACAACATACAAATAGTAATAAGCGACTACATTAGTCAATTCTTCAAGTAAATGAATATACAAAAATTTAAACGAGCGCCCGGCTCTGAGCTTAAGCTTCCTCGCCTTTAGAAGCTGAGTTCCGATCATCACCCAAGTCCTCAATTCTGAACTCGGGATCGTCCTTTTTGCCCTCCTCCTCCTTCTCCTCAACCAGCTGCCCATCCTTCACTTTCTTCCAGTAGTTGAAACAATCCTTTTTCAAGTCAGGAGCTTGCAAGAGAGCCTGCTCGATGGCTAGCTCAAATCCTCCCTTGTGAGAGGAAGAATAGTTGGCCACCATCCTATTCTTGGCTCGCTCCCTTACCCTTTGTTTCGATTGCCGGACTCGGTCAAGACGCTTGGCCATCTGCGCCCGGACATGCTGCTCTCTAATCTCTTCAGCTCGGCCCAGCTCCTGGGTGATCGCCAAGTTAGTCTTAACGCTAGCCAGCTCCATCTCTGCAACGTCTGCCCTCGTCCTCGCTGCACCCAGCTCTGCCTTTTTCCTCGTTAGCGCCTCCTGGCATGACGCTGCCATAGCTCGGTGCAATTGCTCTTCCTCTTGGACTTTCCTTAGCTCTGAAGAAGTCAGTCCCTTTCTTCTCTGAACTTCCTGAGAAATCAGCAATGTCCGAGCCAGGCTATCAGACAAGTGCTTTACCAATAGCTCCTCTGAGGCGTCTGTCAACTTCTTTTTATTCGAAGGCAGCGCCATTTTGTCCAACTGAGTCCCTATAGGGAACTCTGCATTCCAGAAGGAACAACTGGAATGCCCCAGGTCCTTCTCTTGAACGGGAGCAGTTACCAGTTTGAAGATCTTGACCTCGGAATTTGGGTCACATACTTAGCTGTACGTCGGATCTGGTCTCAGCACCTCTTCCCCCTCAAACGTCCGCAGCCTCTTCGCTCCCTCCCTTTGTTTACCCCTGGCAGCCACTGGGCTCCCTCCGGCCCTGCTAGGAGGAGGAGGAGTAGGTCGCGCCTCCTTGGACGTCACGGTCCTCACCGGCTCTGGCGCTAGGACCTTCGGCGATGCAGCTGATTTCTGATGGTCGGCCTTGGATAATTTTCCCAGCTTCACCATCATGTCCTTAGGCAAGGTGTCCTCTGCAAAACAAAATAAGGTCGGTCAATACACTTGGCAAACGTCAGTCACAATTAAACTATGCATACCGACCAATTAAATCTTTGGCCTTAAGAGTGACAGATTGAGCTCTCTTGTGGCATAATGGGAGGATAGTGATGAACAATATTTTTATATATGAATTAATCCCCATTTTTAACCTCCTAATCCTATTTTGGGCTTGGGTCATATTTCATTAATTAGGTTCAAATTGGGCTTAAGTGTGTTTTTCAGCATTATTAGGGTTTTGACACTATTCTGTATTTCGGGTATATATTTAGTTCTGAATGTCTAAAAATTGTGATTCTTGCTTTGTAGGAAATCTAAGAGGATTATATACAACTTTCATTGAGACCTCCAAGGCCAATTTAGACGTTCAGTGGGTCAAATTTCACCCGGAAGTCAGAGTAGAGTTGCTGCCGCTGGATCCTAACCTGCATGCAGTTTTTGGACCATAACTTGTGCTGTACATGTCGTATAGACTTGAAATTGGTCCCATTGGAAAGCTAAGGCGCAGGCTTCAATTGTTATGAAGGCCGGTTCAACAAATTATGAAGTTAAGATGGTCTTATTGCCTATCAAAAATGACTGATTAGTCCAGAGACCTATATGGACCTAGATGGACTTAAATGGGCTTAACTTCCTCAATTCAGGCCCAATTAGGCCCAAACCGGAGCCCATTTGAAGCTAAGGTCCAGAGGTTTAAACTAGGTCAGGGGTAAATTAGGTGTGCATGAAAGTTAGGAAGTTATAATCAAAGAAAGGAGGTAGACGAGTTATCAATTCTAGACTAGACAGTTTTTAGGCAGCTTTTATTTTCTCTCTTGAAAATTCTGGAGCTCTTTGATTTATGACTGCACTTCTCCATTGGAGCTTGGATTTCATGACCATGGAGGAGTAGAATCATTGTAACCAAGTTAGACTCCTGATTAAATTCGGTTTTTATTTTGAGATTATGTTCTTAATTGGATTAAACTTAATGCAATTTCTTCTTCTTTGAATTTCTGCCTTGCTTTAATCTTTGTATGAACTCATGGAGATCTTTGTGATTTATATGGATATTGAAGTAAGAAATAGAATTTAGATTGATCAATCTTTAATCTGTGGTTAGAATTCAAAGAAGCTATGCTATGTTAATTGATGTTCGGTTTTTAGATTAATCACTAATTGCTTAGTCTTTGTGATTACAAGATTAATGATTGTATGTGGTTAATCGAATTCTAAGTGATAACTTAGTAGGAATAATTAGTCACAATTAGAGATTTTGGTTGTGATGAAACTCAATTAGCATTGCTATATTAAGACTTAATCACTCATGTTAATCTAGGATGAATCAAACCGGTTTATGGATGAATGTCTAGCTAGGTTACGTTTTAATCAACTTAATTAATCCTATTTCAATTCTGCTTTTTACAATCTAGAAATACAATTCTGTTTTACAATCCCCTGTTTTTAACTTGAAATTATTGATTACACATTGTATTCCTTGTGAGACAAACCTGGATTATGCCCTCTATTGCATTCTAATTAGGGGATTCGGTTTAATTTAATTGGTTAAGCGACATTTTCAATCAAATAGCGTTGATGATTCAGCGAGCTTCCCTACCAAACTCCCCTATTGGCCAAGTCGGCTACTTGTTTATGTACTGGTTCCATTGCAATGGAAACCTCGGCCTCAAATCCGAGTCAAGGAAAAAGGCCATCCTGGGTGAGGGTCTTGTTTTCCAAGTTGGAACTGTTACTCGGAAAAACCTATCTTTCCAACCCTTCGCAGACTCCTTCACCAATTTCATCAAACCCAATTTTGGCTGACTCGCTATGTACAAAAATTCTTGATCGGACTCCTTGACGTCCTTTAAACTGAAAAAGTAAAAGAATACATCTACCCTAGACTCTACAGAGAGCAAACTACACAATCTTTGAAAGGCTCAAAGAAAACCCCACCCATTGGTATATAGTTGGGAGGGGGTGGCGTTAATGGTATGAAAGAAGTCCATCTCAAAATCAGTCAGAGCTAACTCGGCCCTTGCCCGTTCTATGTAGGCAAGGTTAAAGGTAAAGAAATAATTTCTGGGGCAATTTTCGCACACTGGGGAATTTCGGGGGCAGGCTTGAAGGTCGTATACGGAATGGAACCAATTAATATACCAATAAAAACCTTTCATCTCCCTAATATACCCACTACGGAGAACGGAAAAGGTATTTCTGATGCTTTCGTGGGCAAAAAGGGCAATGGAAGGACGAGCAATGGGGACGACCTCGCTACTATCAGAGGAGCCCAACCTCCCGGAAGCACTAGCTTGCCTATCATCGGCGGAGGCCCTATTATTAGAAGGCTCCTCCTCAGGCAAGGGTTCCTTATCAGGGACGGGCTCCCCCCCATAATCTACCTCCCTATCCGACGAGAGGACCTTGATAGTTTCCAAATAATCCATGGGATCAACACCGTTAACAGAAGAATTACTCACCATGAATCTAAAAATACCGACCTCGAAGAGAAAAGAATCTAGGGCTCTAAAGGTTCGAAGAGGTAGTTACCTTTAAAATCACAAGAAGTCCGAGCTGTACTCTTAACACAGGCAGAACACACTCTTCTAAATCGCTCCGATCTAGGCTATAATCACTGGAACTTCGTCAAAAGAGTAAGATGAGGCTCCCCCAACCCCTATTTATAATAAGAAGCCAAGCCAATCGATCTGTTAAACCTATTTGCATCCAACAGAGGGCAAGATAGCCGCATTTCAACTCAGGAAGACCAAACGTCACGTCCTTGCCGGCTCTGACACCTCGAGAAGCCTAAACGACGGCGATCATTATAACAACTCCCTGAAGCACCTCTAATAAGGAACCACGTGGCACGGCCGTACGAAGTGGCAGCAGGTCCATAATGACGCTTAACGCGTCAACTGTATTTCAAATCCACATCTCAGCACAACTTCTCCTGCTAGTGCTCGACCTTAAAATCGTCAACTAGCTCATCAGAAAAACCGGACAATCCTAGCTCGATCGAATAATCTTCCAAGCTCGACAAGAAGGGAGGCAAGTGTAGATACCCAATGTCTGGCCTAATATCACTAGGCCCATCCAGCCAGAGGCCTATACCAACAAACTGGTATATGCCTCCCACATCCTCTAGGCTCATGTATAAAGACCCCCTCCAGGAAAAATATGAGGACTTTTCGCAAGAACCCAATAGAATATCTTCATTAGCTCAGATATAACTAACTTAAGCATTGGAGCTCGGGTCATACACCCACTTCCTGGCTCTTCTTTGTTTGTAGGCCCAGGGCAAGTGCATCGTGTTCTCTGGGTCCACGTGCTAGTCTCATGCTGGTCCAAAATAGGCATCATCAGCTCTAAATAAAATAATCAAATGATTGAGTACCTGTTGTCATTCCAAACTGCAATTTCAACCACTCGCCCTCACTTTATTTAGCCTAGTTACCAATTCAGATTCTCGATCACTTAGTGGTCATGTACGATTGCTAATCCTGCTCAGGCTTTCGAATCCTTAATTTTTTCCAGTAGGAGCACGAGGACACAATTGGAAAAATGATGGTTTTCCTTCTAATTCATCCTTGGGTTAAATTGCAAATTTCTTACTTTTAAGGGTTTAAAAGATCAAATTTTGTCACTACCACTATTAGACTTCAATTCTTTCTCGGCCAGGTCTAGAATACCCATTAATAAAATTGTGCACCCATGAACATTTTCTTCCTGTGACGTTGGATTTTCATCCAATGGTCCAGATTGTGTTTATTGTACATGAGGAACCATTTTTTTAAAAATACAACTATATGACCCCAGTGTTTTTATAAAATTATGTATTGACCCCAACATTTTTAAAAAATATAACACTTATGAATAACTAAGTTTCCAATAAAAAAAAAACTATGTATTCTCATGTCTCACATTGGAGCTTTATGTATAAATTAAGCATAGGTAATGCTCTTGTTTATCTTATAAAATTTACATTCAAATCAAGAGTAAACTCTTAATTGGTGGCATATATATCTTAAGTCACCATGACCGACAATTTATTCTTTTGTTATTATCATCAATATCACATTTAGTTTAAGATAAAATCCTTAATTAGTATCCTAATGTAAAAAAATATGCATTAAGTTAATATGATCAATTATTCATACAAGTGTTGCTATTATCAAAATAACATTCAATTTAGGATAAAAATCTTAATTAGTGACTTGATGTAAAAAGTGTAGATTAAGTTATTATGACCAACAACTTATGTTTTTGTTCATCTTATCAAAATCACATTCAATTTGATTGGATCTTCTTAGTTAGTGGCTAGAAGTACAAAGTATGTCTTTAATTTATTGTGATAAATTACTTATGCTTGTATTCATCTTATCAAATTAACTTTCTAATTAAGCCAACAATTCTTAATTAATGGAATAATGTATATATTAGAGGATAAGTTTTTATTATTCTTAATTTAACCTTTGTTCATGTTTTCAAATTATCTTTCTAATTATTGGCTAGATGTATAAAGCGTGGTTTAAGTTACCATAATAAAGTACTTATGCTTTTGTTCATCTTATTAAATAAATTTTAAAATTAAAACAAAATACTTAAAAATAGTGGCATAGTGTATATAGTAGAGGTTAAATTTTTATTACCTTTTAATTATGTTCAGTTGAAATTGAATTGTATAAAATTATACTTTCTCTTTCCAATTAACACTGATCAAGTTCAAATTATACTCAATACAATTTTAAATTATACTTTTTAATTTAACCATTAGTTTACTATCTAACATATGCTTACATGACAGTTAACTAATAATGTGGCGAATTAATTTTTAACATTATTGAAAATAAAAAACTTCAAAAAATTGTTGCTTTATAAATATTGGCCAGTTTAAATTGTGAGGGTGTCATAGCAAGGATTTAACAAAAATGGGGCAATATTATAATTTCTATAAGTTGGTCATCTTCAACCTCTATACTGGTTGAAGATGTAGAAAATGGGTCATTCAACCCAGTTCATAACCCATTTATTTTTCACTTGAATTATCACACTTTTTTTTCCCAAACTTTCATCATTAAAAATATATAGAAGTATATTTGGGGTGTTTACACACAAAATCCACCCTACAGATGTATCAAAATCATGTTTTATAAGATGGAGATCAAGAGAGATTGAGAGAGGTGTCTTGAGGGGAGATCGATAGAGGAGAAAGAGAGTAGTAACATGGATGACGGCAGAGCACAGTTAGCTTGAAATAGCTACTCTGGCGTTGAATCTCGTCCTAGCCTCCATTTTCCTTCATTTAACATGAATTTTCAAGATTTTTACATGGACCTACTCCCAAATATGACGATATTGCACTGGATATTTTCCATATTGATTTCCTTCGTTTCCTAGGGTTTCACCCATCATTGGGTTTCCAAAGTGGTGAAGTTTGTTAATTATTGTCAAATAGTGTGGGAAAATTTTTAATTTCAATAAACCGTTGCCTCTTAGGTCAACATCAAGTTAGGTGATTATGTGGATCAATCTCAGCCTTTGCCATCACTTTGCACCGGTGCCCATCATATATGATGGGTATTCTAGACTTAGCCTTTTTCTCCACCTAACTTTTTTAATGCTTGTCAAAAGCCTATTGGGTGTGTCTGACTATGAACTAGTGGACACTTCTTATAAGGGTAATTCTATGATATTCCATTTGATGTGATTTTGTCACATCTCATATTTATTTTACATTATTTTTATTCTACACTATATTATATTAACATAGTTATCATAATCTAAATTTACTAAATTTTTTTAGTATATGTTATCACATAAATTTAAATTTCAAAATTTGAAGAGTCCCTTGGATATTAAACTCTAATTTTGAATAATGATAATGTTGAGTGATAATCACACTTTATATGCAGTAATTCTCCCACATTTCTAGCTTCTTAAACCTCTTTTGGGCCTATTTGAGTGGGCTTGGGCCACATTTTATGAGTTTGGATCCAATTGGGCCTAAGTATTTTTCAGCAATATTGGGCATTTTATGCACTCTCTGTTTTTCAGCAATAACTGGAGTTGTAGACATCTAATAATTTTGAATCTTACCTTGTAGGAAAGCTAAGAGAAAGCTATACAACTTTGATTCAGAGCCCCAAGTCTAATTTGGGTGCCTAGCTGGTCATATGCAGCCTGGAATCTAGAGAAGAGATGCTGTCATAGGATCCTGACCCGCATGTAGTGTTTGGACCATAACTTGTGATGTAGGTGTCTTATGGACTTGAAAATGGTTCCATTGGAAAGCTAAGATTCAGATCTTCAATTGTTATGAAGACTGGTTTACCAAATTGTATAGTTTAGATGGTCTTATTTTCTGTCGAAGTTGGCTGATGGTTCCAGAGACCTGTTGGCACTTAAATGGGCTTAACTTTTTCGTTACAAGTCCAATTGAGCCCAAACCAAAGCCCAATGAAAGCTAAGGCCCATGGGAATGCATCTGCCCTAAGGATAGTTTGATTGTGCATGTATTTTTGGAGGTTTATATGCTCAAGAGGAGGCAGCCGAAATTGAATTAGGATATTTTGTAGATAGCTTTTCTAGTTTTCTTAGTCTTTAAGTTTTCTCTCTAGATATTTTGTAAACTTTGTTCCTCTTGTTGATGGAGGGCTGAATACTCAAATCAATCTAGGTTTTAGCTATTCTGATTATTAATTATGAGATTATGCTTTGATTGTTATTCATTTAGTTGTTAATCAAGTTCTTTCAATCCTCTGAAATATTCTATTTGAATTGCTTAATTTCGGATTTGAATATTCATGTGTTAATTGCTTAATTGCATGTGATTGAAGAGGATTGTATGGATTAAATGGTGTTTCTAAGCTTTTGGACAGATTGTTTACCCTCGACCAGATTCTAGACTTAGGTTAAACTGGATTTGAATGAGTGCTTAATTCATTTAGTCTTAGTTGATCCAAATTCTGGTTGCTTAACTAGTAGACATCTATAGAGCACTGAGAGGCATCTTGATGTGTTCTAAGGCCAAGAACTAGGTTAATAATTGAATGAATTCTTTGAAATCAAGGATGGATTAAAATTAGAATTAGTTAGAGTTGGATTGGTTGTTTTCCTTAAGGTTTAACACTTTTAATTAATTTCTGTTAATCATTTCAACAAAACAAACCCCCATGTTTATATGTTTCTTATTTTGATTCACTACTTAGAGTAATCATTTGATTCGACTTGGTGTTGCCTTATGCTACAAGTAGCTTTGGTAAACCGACTATAAATTTTACTAATTTGAGGAGCCTCGGCAGCTCATCATTGAGATATTCACTGTAATTTGAAAAGGCGGTAATTTATTAGGTGAGAAAAGGTAGATCAAAATTATAGATATTTTATATGGTGATTTGAAGTCCATAGTCAATGATCCTTTCTGATACATGAGTTGTCCTTTGGGGGATTTACAGGGTATTAGTTTGAAGGCACTTGAGAGCTATGAATTAATTCGAAAGCAATTAAGAAATATGGGCATTTGAAGGTAGTTGGAAAATAGTCATGCGCGGAACATGCACCAAAGATGTGGAACGTGGTTGAAAACCATTAAGAACGTGTGCTGAAAGTGTAGAACATATAAGTCACCATGGTTCAACTCAAAGCGGTGCAGCAAATGTGATGTTCCGGATGCCACACATGCAAGGGAGTAGTTGAGAATTTGAATGGACATGTGTCTTGCATGAAAGCAAGCAGTTGAAGTTAGAAGAGTTTATAAATACTGAGGGAAGGCTCAAGGAAAAAGGATCCGATCATTCTCAAAGACAAAAATTGCTTGTTTCTTCATTTTGTCTTAGTTCAGTTTTTCTTTGCTTTTCCTAGGAGTAATTATAGTTGTAGTTTCTTCATGCACATCTGTACATGCATCAGATCATGCTTTAGTTGTATCAGTTCTTGTTTCCAATTAATGAATTCTTCTACTCTTTGTATCGATTCACAACCATTTCGTTTTTGCATATTGTGTTTTTCTTTCTAAATACCTTAAGGGTCCTTATATTGGAGAGGATCCTACTCCAAAGCAAACAAATCAAGATCAATAGCAATGCATTTTGAAAACTATTAATTTTCACGGTTAACAATATAATCCAGACATTGATTCAGTAAAAATTAATTTATATTAAATGTATCAATATAATACAATATAAAACTAAAACAGTGTAAAAAATGTAGAATGTGACATAAGTCACATCCAAGTGGAGTAGTATAGAACTACCCTACTTATACTAGGCACCGTATAAGGCCCTTTTTAAAATATTAAATTTGTGAAGGTTGAGTGGGTCTTCACTCATTAGTATAAAAAATAATGAGTAAATTATTTCAACCTCCTTTGCGTTAAGTTGACATTACACATGCTTTTCTTCTATTTTGAAAAGCTACACCTATCTCCCTTGTATTTAAAAATACGCTACACATAAATCTAAATACCAACAGAACCATTAACATGCAAGTTAGTCAACAGTAAAACAAAAAGAAAATAAAGGGTGAAAGCCCATAGTGCCCTTCTATTTTTCCACCTAACTCGGTGATAACCCAACGTCCCTCCATTTCTCTTCAACATTTCTTCACAAAGTCTCTACTTGTATTGTTTTTTAACAAATGGAATTAATAAAAGTTATTCTTTCTCTCTCCTCTTCTCTATCTCTCTCTTTCTATCTTTGCATTTTCCTTCTCTATATCATTAATAACAAGACAATGTACCTAAAGAAAATTAAAAGTCCCAGACAATTCCTCCATCATCATGCCATTGCTTATCATCTTTTTCCTCTTCCGACTTCAAGTTCACCATCTCCATCTCTCCACAAAATCCTCCATAGCTTTGTGCCCTGCTGATTAGCTCTTCTACAAGGGCCAACTCCTCCTTCTTCACCTCTCCCCTCGCATCTCCATTTCCATGACTATGCGGAATTACAGATTAAAAATGCCTTTTGGAATAACCAGTTTATGATCAGAACTCGTTTCAAAGCTAGTTATATAATAACCCAAAAAATCTTAGCAGAAGCTAAAGATTAAAGCTTGAATTCGAGAGCTAAGAACATAAACCAGATAGCCACTCAAAAAAATAGATCAGAAGATTTAGAATCTTGCAAATAACAAATATAACAATTTATCAAGCAAGAACCAGCAAGCTAATTGATAAAGAGATGTAATTCACAGCAAGCTTAACAAGCACAGAACATCACAATTAGTTGTGCAACAATAGATTAGAATTTAAAGCATATAGAAACAAGACAATAAAGAGAAAAGAGTAGAGAGATTGAGCCCAAAATTTTTATAGTGGTTCAGCCAATAACATAGCCTATGTCCACTCTCCTAAGGCCAGGGTTCAACTATCAACAAGGTTATTTGTCCAAGTTTCTTACAGTACTGGTTTTACAAAGAGCTTAACCTGAAAACTCTTTTTAGTTTCTTGAGAGCTCATTAAAAGCTCTCACCTTCACAAAGATAGAAGTCACTCCCTATATTTCCTAATGAAATCTGTTTTAAAAATCCCATATGGATATGGCTCCCACAAAATTACAACTCTAACAGAAAGATTAACACAAGTAGTCTAGACTTGGTAGAAGAGACTATGAACTAGTTTCTGACAGCAAAGTTTTTTCTTCAAGATGTTTGATGGATTACCTTTTTTTTTTTTTTTTTTTTTTTTTTTTTTTTTTTTTTTTTTTTTTTTTTNTTTTCAGACATTGGGTCTTCGAATTTATAGCAACAGAAGGTAGAAGATGACTATTCCTAATGGGTTGAGCTTCTGCTTGCTTGATTTATAGTCTTAATCACCAAATCAAAGATAATATCTTAGATTGGGATATAATCTATTCCTTTCAAAAACTTTCCTTGAATAGCACTTGTTTCCTTTCTTGATGTTGAATTCTCTCTCATTTGAATTTCTCGATGGGCTTCCTTCCAACGTTTTTGAAGTGCATTAGTTGATCCTGATGGACTGGGCTTTTGACTGGGATGGTCCACAAACTTTCTCTTTGAGGCTTTCATATCAGCATCTTCATGTAGTTCCAGTTCTTGAATTTGCACTGGAGCTGGTTCTTTTAACTAGGAAACTAGTTATGCTTCAGACCCAAGTATATCACTTAACCTGTTACTAAAATGATCATTTGTACAAATATAGGTTAGTGATTAATGAGGCTATTTGTTATCATCAATACTAGGGTTGGAGAACTGTGGGGCCAACAATCTCCCCCTTTTTGATGATGACAAATGCCTTGGAAAGATCTACCCCTAGAAATATACTTACATCTGAAACTAGTTTTAAAACCAATTTAAGAAATAGTTTTCACAAGTAGTTTCATAACAAAAGGGTTTTCCAAAAACTTTTAAGAACGGTATCAGAGTCAAATAAATACAGTTCATCTAGACTATCTCAGAAGTAGCACACAATTATCAGAGCAAAAAAGGATAGCATAAGGATCTTTCCCTATTTTCTTCTCCCCCTTTTGTCATAGCAAAAATGAGTAGGGAGCATGAGGCTGATACCAAGAAGGGGGTGATATGCTACACCCCTTTATGTGACACAAGTCACATCTTCATTCTTTCCTACATAGTTTTTTTTATATATATATATATATNTTTATATATATATATATATTGTATTAGTTTGGCACAATTTATATAATTTAAATTTTACTAAACTCATTTAAATTTTTTCAGTATAACCCAGATATTGATTTAGTAAAATTTAAATTATGTCAATTGTGCTAAACTGATACAATATAAAATCAAAACTCTATAGAAAAGTCAAAGATATGATTTATGTTACATCAAAGGGGTGTAGCATAGCATCCCTACCAAGAAACCGGTTCCTGCAAAAGGCTTAGTAAATAGTTTATAGCTGAAACAGTTTCAAACCAAATGCATATGTGATTACAAACCTAGAGGACTAAAGATTTAAGTCAAAGAAACAAAATCCAAAAGATAAACAGTTTTAATGATGACATCATAGACAATTCAACTTGAGGGGTTTGGCTTGAAAATAGCAAGCTCCTTCTCTGTAGCAGCTAGCCTTTCTTCAATAGTAGCAAGGTTGAGCCTAATCTTAGCCAATGCAACTTCCATAGTAGCTAGTCTGGTTGAGAATTGGATTACCTGTGCCTGCTAGTAATTCAATCGTTGACCCATCTCATTAGCCAGCTCAGCAGGATTGACATCCTTCAACCATTGTGTATAATCCACAACTTGAGATGTTGCTATTGGTTTTTACTAGTACCAGTTTTCTTCGATTTAGAAGTAGTTGCTCTGCACTTAGATCTTGATGGCTGCTTGATAGGAGAGGGGCTACTAGAATCCTCAAGAGGCACAAACCTAGTGAGACTTTGCCTAATGGTCAAATGGCTTGGCAGTGGTTCATCCTTGAAATGAGTCAAGTTAACATTAAAATACTTTCAAATTCTAGTAATGAGCATGCCATAAGGCAAGCTAGCTTTCTCTCAGGTTCCTCCTACTGTCCATGCCATGGTATTAAGAATTAGCTTTGGAAGGTTCAATGGTAGCTTGTGTTTGGTGTGATAAAGGAGGTAGAGGTCAAAGGTGAAAAATTTTGATTACCAAGGAAGTTAGTGGTTATGAATTTGGCTAAGGTCCTAATCACAGAATTCATGCAATATACAGTGGGTACACTGCCATCCTTGATTTTAGGAAAATCGCACAAGGAGTCCATGACCTCAAAAAAAGGAACAAAATCAGTAGGTCAGGTCTTGTGGATATACCTCTCATATCCCTTAGCAGGTACTATAGACTTTGTCCCGATACTTTTCGTGGCATAAAAAAAAAAAGGAGAGACAAAAATTTAAGACATTGCATTTTTGAAAATTTGAGTTCTTATATCTTCTAAATTTGCCAAAATTGTGCATAATTTTTTTTTTTTTTTTTAGAAAACATGTAAGTTTTTAATTAATGGTTTATTTCTTCTTATATTTTTGTTTGGGCCTTTTTAATAAAATAAATCTTAGTCTCACTATTTTAGCCTTGTCCATTGTTAATCTAGCTCATTTTAATGTAGCCCATATTTATCTAGTCCATTTGGCCCATCCTTTAGTATTTAGTTTTTTTTTTTTTTTTTTTTTTTTTTTNTAAATAAAAAAAAGAGAAAAAATTTTGTTAATAAAATTTTGCATCACTAGATTTAGGAGGATTAATAAGGGAGCAAGAAATAGATTTTTCTCACTCCCCATTGGTCCAAGTTTATGCACCTTATCTTCATTAAGTAAATAAGTAATTTAAAAAGAAAGAAAAGCAAATTAAAAAGAAAGAAAATGAGAAAATAGCAAAAGGGATCAGCAAAGAAAGAAAAAAAGGAGACAATGAAAGAAAAGAAAAAGGAGAAGAAGAGAGAGAGAGAGAGAATGAGGAGTTTGAGAGAAAAGAAGAGAATCAAAGAGAGAAAAAGGTTTGAATCTCCATCAAATTCATTCTACAAGGGTAATTTATACTCTAATTCTTCCATCCTTACTGCTAGATTTTTGATTCATGGTGATTAATTTGTGTATTTGTTGTTATATGTGAATGATTATGCCGAATTTCTAAATAATAGTGTAGTTTGATGAAGTTTGAGATTTATTCTTGTGGTTCTAGGGTAACCATGTTGTTAGATTCCTAAATTTAAGTTCAATTTCTGTTGTTGATATAGAAATAATATTTATTTTGGGACTTTGAGTTGTTTCTTTGATTGATAATACTTGGTTTGGTTTTGGATTGTGCATTTTCAGGTCTGTCAATATTATTTGGCAACTCTCGATTTTTATTTTCCAAATGGAGCTATAGAGTTCTGATTTTAGTAATTCTTCATTTGTTAGAACGAGAAGACGTTTTCCTCCTCTGTGTAAAAATTTCAAAACTAAATTCCTTTTACCTTGCTCCCAGCGTTTATTTGAAGTTGATTGTTTTTCTGTAATTTTGAGGCTGTCAGTTTTCTCTGGCAACCCTTGGTTTTTATTTTCTAGATGAAGCTACAAAGCTCCAATTTGAGTCATTATTGCTTTGTTAGAACCAGGAAGCATGTTTTTCTTATGTATAAAAATTTCATGGCCATATTGTTTTTCTCCTACTCCCAATTTTTCTTTGAATTTTATTATTTTTCTGCTATTTTGGGTATATCAATTTTTCTTGGCATCCCTCGATTTTGATTTTTGAGGTAGAGCTATAGAGCTTCTATTTGAGTGATTTTTGATTTTTTAGAACCGGGACACGTTTTCTTCCTGTGTATAAAAATTTCAAAACCAAATTTGGTTTTCCCTGTTCCTAGTTTTCATTTAAAATTGGCCTTTTTTTTTTGGCACTGTTAGGTTGTCAGTTGTCTCTAGCAGCATTCAATTTGTGTGTGTGTGTCTAATTTAAGTTATAGAGCTCCATTTTAAGTGATTTATATCTTGTTAGAACTAGGAGACATGTCTCTTTGTTATATAAAAATTTCTTATTAAAATTTCTTAGCATGAATTCCCAGTTTTTGTCTAAAGTATGCCCTACTTTCTGCTCTGTCATGAGATTCTTTTCAACATTGTTTTGCTTACTTTGGATATTGTTTTGGGACTATTTTGCTTGTATTTTTTCACTGTCCTTGAGGCATTTTTGAAGGTTAATTAGGAATTGTGTTAAATTTTCTTGTACATCAATGTCTTGCATTGTTTTGAAGTTTTTTCATGTGTTACTTTGCTTTGCTTGTTAGTAGATCATTTTTGTTGTCCATGCTTGAACAATTTTTTACATGTTTCTTTAATTTATTTTTTTTCTTGGCCTTATGAGCTCATTTGATAATTGTGGCCAATAATGTTTGTGAGTCGAGTTGTAAGTGACAACAATCTAATTAAAGGCTCGATCTTGGAGTGAGGTGGAGCTAGAGATGAGAAGACTTTACTTTTGTTTTATTTTATGTAACCATTTAAATTCTCATACTGTAATTTGTAAACTCATGCATCACACTACATATAAAATATATATTTGTGTCGTGTAGTATCTGCAGGCTCTTTCACTTATCATGGGAGGATATAGTGAGTCAGTTCTATATGGGATGCTTTTATCTATCCGATCTAGGTGAAGGTAATGCCACCCCGGACGGTCGTTTTATGTGATGAAAATGGTGGAAGGATTTAGGTTTCGGTAGAGAAATCATGCACTGCACATTTAAATTCTCTGTCTTTACTTTTGTCAGATATTCCAATAATACATTTATTATTTTAGGGTAAATAAAATATATTTTTTAGCCATATTTATGTTTGCACAATAAATTTCGGGTAACTGTCTTTTAGACGGGTGTTGTGGGATATCTAACATATTCCTCATACACAAATTGACTCCCGAACTCTCTCTAACTCGTAGACTATTTTTTTTAAAAATTTAAAAAGGGTTTTCCAACTGTTCCCCATTTTCTTAATACAATTTGTGGCGACTTCAAGTTTTCTTTCAAAAAATAATCTTTTATAAAGTCCCCAATTTATGTCGTAGTGACTTTTGGGTATATTTTGATAGTTTGGTGACTCCACTGCGAATATAGAGAGTCAAACCCAATAAATCGGTTGTGTGAACTTAATATGGCCTTATGTATTTTCTTTATTCCTAAATTTGTTTTTATTTTGTTGTTTTTACTTTGTTCTGCTTTCATTTATGTTATTTGTTTACTTTTGCATTTGTAGATAGATTATTACTATTGCATATTTTTTGTGTTTTCTTGTAGTTGGGTAATTTATGGTAGATGTAGGATGAGGTTTGTATGCTTCTCCCACACACATTGTGCACTAGCACTATAACCCTGCACACTACTCATCGGCTCTGTACCCAGGTTACATTAAACCTAAGATTAAAAGGGAGCCTAGTGTTATTACTGGAGGTTTATCCTTCGGTGGTTTTCGTGAAAGCTTATGCTCAAATTGCGGATCATCTTGCTGATTTGGGTAAGTAGAGGGGTTCATCCCCTTATGAACTAGGTTAGTAGGGTGTGATCTCCATCATTTCAGTGGGGGCAGTATGTAGTACCTTGGACTTTCAGAATATTAGCACCCAGAGCCAAACCATACACATAATTTGATGGTAGATACCTGCCTTTATTGGTAGACCTTGACCGCTAGGTTAGTAATCATAAGCCTAAGGTTGGTCCGTTCATAGGACAATGAAAAAGCATTTTTTTTTATTTTATCTCTCTCATTTTTTTTTCTTACATTAAAATAAGAGATTTAATTATTAGCTTCTTTTTCAAATAAATCAAGTTTTTTTTTTTCTCATTTATATTTTTACCCTTTCATTTTCCAAATAAGCCAAAAGAGGTTGAAGCCTTGTTATTTTTTTTTTTTAATTTCTATTTCAAAGTAAGTCATATGCATTTGCACATCATTTCAACTAATGAGCGTCATTTTTTAAATAAAAAGATCGTTAGTTTTCTTTATTTGTTAATAAGGCAGAAGTCAGATTTTGTCCTTTTTCTCTTTTCAAAGCACCAAAGTTTTTATTTTGTTCATTTCCAAAAAATAAAAAAGTCATAATTTTTTCTCTTGTCCATTTCATAAATATTATTTTTTTTTTCTATTCATTCCTTGCAGTATTCATTGAAAAATTTTGAACATAACTTACTCTAAGAAAAATAAGCTCAATCAAAGAAACTCCAGTAAGAGGTCAATTGTGCTTAGGTCGAGAACAGTCATAATCATGGAACCTGAGAATCCAAAGCAAGATATGGACTTGAGAGAAGAAATGGCAGAGATGAAAGCTCAACTGGGCCAATAATTAAAGGCATTTAATAGAAGTTTGAAACTAAAAAGAATATCTGAATGTTCAAGTAATGTTGCAAACTCTCTGATCTCCCAAGTGCCTCCTCTTTTGGCATCGCCTTCGAGCCTCACAATTTCTTCAACCTCCCCTGTTGACCTTATTTTTGGAATGCCTCTGCATTTGATTATACCCTCAACTTTCCTACGACTTCCTATCCCTAGACTCGCTCCAGACCTAATATTTTCTCCTATCATACCAAAACCAAACATCCCATACCCTTTATCCTGACCACCTCCATTTACCTTGACCATGCCTTTAATGGATGCTTCCTTCAATCCAAATGAGAACTAAGGCGGTGTTTACACGTATACCCATCCCGTCACTAATTACACTCCTCACTTCACCACACAAGAAACCCCCATGGTAGTTCATTTGGGAAAGGAGAAGGATGAATTAGAAAAAGAAAGATTGAGTATTGAGTATGTGGAAAAGAAGCAAGCACTTTTGGAATAGCAGATTAATATGTTGCATGGATCAGGGGCATATGGGTCAGTGGACATTGGTGAACTTTCCTTGACACTTGAAATTATTCTTTTAGAAGATTTCAAAATGTCTGAGTTTATCTGCTATGATGGAACAACTAGTTCTCAGTTTCACTTGAAATCCTATTGCACTAAGATGTCCATTTGGTTAACAGATGAGAAGTTCTTTATACACTTCTTCTCAGAGAGTTTGACTGGTCCTGCTTCAAATTGGTATTGGCGTCTGGATCACTTCAAGATTCACATATGGAGAGACCTAACTAATGCTTTCTTAAAGTAGTACATTTTTAATGATAACATAGCTCCTACTAGAGCTCAATTGGGATTTATGCATAAGGAAGAAAGTGATGATTTTAAAGAATATGCTCAAAAGTGAAGGAATCTAGTAGCCTAAGTTCAACCTCCATTATTGGATTCTAAAATGATTCACTATTTCATGAATACTTTGCATTCCCCTTATGCTGAGTTGATGGTAGCAGTTATTTATAGCAGTGTTTTAAAAATCGAATCAGTGAGCAAATCGTTTTAGAGGATAAGCACCGGTTTAACCGGTCGGACCAAACGATCAGACCAGATAACGTCATAAATATAAATTTTTTATACAAATATAATATTTAATGTGTCTATTGTATAACTTAAGTTATAATAAATATATTTTTATACAAATTTGGTATTAAAATTAAAGTTGGCCTAGTGACAAATGTCTTTTTCCTTCTTTGGAAGGATGGTTCAAATTCTCTTATGAACAATATTTATCTATTATGCAATCTAAATGAGAATAAGTAAATTATAATGCAAATCTATTCATAAAAGATGCATTGGTTTGGTGGTATAAGCATTTTATTCCTTAAAGGAAGGGGGATCAAATCCTTTTGGTGACAATTTTGAAAAAAAAAATAAAAACTTTAGTGAACTGTCCGATTATGGAAAATTAGACTAGTTCACCTGTTTTTACCGGTTTGACAGTTTTGGATTGGTCGAACAGCCCAATCCGATTCGGTTTTAAAACACTGGTTTATAGAGACTTATTTGAGTTAATCAAGGCCGGAGAGGGAGTTGAAGAGATGAACTGAATAGGAAAATTTTCATTCTTAAGAGGAGAAAATGATAATAACAACCAGAAGAAGGAAGAGTCATTTGGAAAGAAAGAATGATGAAAGGAAAATTGAGTACATTCACTAGGGACACCATCATCCTTTAAAGCTCAAGGCCCATATTATTCACCAAATCCCACTTTCCCACCTCCTTACCAAGTTAATGTAATCTCATCATCTTATCCTTCATACCAACCTAATCTTCCATTATTCTATGCACATCACCAAAATTCTCCTAAAGGATACCATGTTCCCAAAGCACCATTGGTGATCAAGTTTAATCATGGACAACCTAGAGGTTCTCGGAAGAATAATGTTTTTCTTGATTTAGGAATGACCAATTTGAAATTGTACTTACAGCTACTAGAAGCACAAGTAATGACACTACAACTAATGAAACCACTAGAACCTTCATTCCCTTCAAGCTACAATCGGCATCTTAGTTGTGCATTCCATAATGATGTGTTAGAACATTCAATCGAAAATTGTAAGGTTTTTAAAAACCGTGTGCTATGGTTGATCAAGGCCAGGGTTGTAAAAGTAGAATATGAAAATGGAATGCCGTTTTTTATCATCAGCCCTTTGCCAAATCATGAGGTGCAAGTGGATTGGTTAGAAGAGATCATCAAGTAGATTTTCATTAGTTCAAAGTTTTTCTCAATTGTTAATGTTTATTTTGTCAGTCTTACTCTGGACCTTATTTTATTTGACTTCATTAATGCAATGATCATGCGTTCTCATTCACCATCTTTCTTATTTTAATTCTCTTTCAAATACTTCCTTTTAGATTTCAGAAAAAAAAAAAAAACCCTTCATAAGTATTTCCTTTGAGGAGTTAAAATTGATGCAAAAATGATAAAGTTGAGAATGATGAAAACTTAATCCCTTATAACAAAATGGTTTTCAAGAACATTATGAGCTGCAAGAGCAAACTTTTCCAATGATCAGAAACATTTTTTATTCTCCCAAACATTGCGGAGTATTCATAGTCACCCATTTGAGCTTGAAGAAGTAGTTCATTTCTTAATTTCCGAATTCATGTACTCCCTTGGGAAAGGTAGAACTCCAATAAGTTGTTATGACAACATTCAAATGCCAAGAAGGATTATTTCATTTCTTCTATTCAAACACATCATATCACTTGTCAAACCACTTTGAGCTTTAAATTCTTTCTTCGTACCTTATGAATATCATACTCTGGGTACAATGAGAATAAACTTGCAAAAGGTATCTTCGAAATATCAATGGACTTACCAAAGAGAAAGTGAAAATCAAAAGGAAATGCAAAAGAGAAGAAGACTCTCCAAAAAAAAAAACTCTTCAAGAGGGAAAAAAATTCTTTCCCAAAAAAGAGAAACAAATAGAATAAAAAAAAGAAAATCAACAAAAATATTCCCTCTAAATGATTGTGGAATAAGAAAGGCAGTCCAAATGACAAGAAGAATAACACAAATCATCAAAAGGAAAATTCTTATTGTTATCCCAACATCAAATGTTTGGGCCTTTACATGCTTTCTTTTATTAACTATATCTTACATCCCTAAAACTCCATTACAACCCGTGAGAATCCTCTTGGCAAATGAATGTTGGCATAAAATCCCATTGGAGTTAGGCGACGAAGAAAAATGGAGAAATAAGGTAAGGAAAAAATCAGAATTTGAGACTTTTTCCTTTCATTTCAAAATAAAAGTCTTTTACCCTAAAACCCTATTATAAGCTTTTAAAGACCTCCTTGAAATTGGTTTGCTTGAGTCATAAACTGGGACAAAAAATTTTCATGTAAAATTTTGGTTTTGAGAAAAATAAAAAGAGAGATTTTTTTTTTTAAAAAAACTAAGGTGAAGCTTGACTAAAAAAAATTCTCTTTTGTATCAATTGTATGACCTTCAAAGAAAATATTTTTTAATCATGGCACTGAAAAAAAATTTCATTCTTCAAATTTGTAAGATATTATAGCATTGAAATAAGTGCTCTATGTCCTAACTTTTATCTTTATGCTTCTCCTTAGTGCCTGACACTAGGGCAAATTTTGGTTCTCCAAAATTTATCTCTTGCACAAATTTGTCCTTAACAAGTTCTTTTGCATTAATCAAGGGGCATAGGTCGTGTCTCATCTGAATCATTTCTCCACCACTCTATTATTTCTTGGATGCAAACTCATTGCACTAATTTTGCCAAATAAAATATGAGTGGCTCATACTCAATTGACATGACAAGCATTGGCAATTGAAGGACTGGTTCAAAGCGCTACTATGATCTTGGCAAAAAATTAACATTGATAAAAATCTATGCAGAAAGCAGTTCCTTGGATTAGACCTAAACTGGGGCATTATTTTGATTGGGCTAAATTTTTTTTTGGGCAAGCAAGTCATGCTGCATTTTTTAGAATCATTCAGCATTTTTTGGTCTTTAATCTCTTCGAGATTTGATTTTAAAAAAAGAAAAAGAAAAAAAAGAAGAGAAATAGAGAAAAAAGAATTAAAACTCATGCATTACCTTTTCAATCAATTCAACAGTCTAGTCGAGATTTTCGTGTGCATTTTACTTGATAGTTCGGTCAAGGTCTGACAGTTCGTCAGAGGTTTTAAATTTCTTTCTAAATTTTAGTTTTATTTACTCGACAGTCTAGTCGAGGTTTTCATGTACACTTTACTTGACAGTTTAGTCAAGGTCTCACGGTCAGTCAAAAATTTTAAAATTTCTTTCCAATTTCAATTTCATCACTTGACAGTTAAGTTGAGATTTTCATTTGCATACTTTATAGTTTGGTCAAGGTTTGATGATATGTCAGAGTTTTTAAAATTTCCAACCAATTTTAATTTCATGCACTCGACAATCCGATCGAGATTTTCATTTTTCATATACTTGATAGTTCGGTCAAGGTCTGACGATCTGTTAGAGTTTTTAAAAATTCCTATAAATTTCATTCACTCGACAGTCCAATTGAGATTTTCATTTGCATATACTTGACAGTTCAGTCAAGGTCTGACGGTCTGTAAGAAATGTTAAAATTTATTTCCAATTTTAATTTCATCACTTGACAGTCTGGTCGAGGTTTTCATATACTTGACAGTTCAGTCAAGGTCTAATACTCTGTCAGAATTTTAAAAAAAGCTTGCCAATTTTAGTGATAGTTTGGTCGAGGGTTGTGTTTTTAATCTACCTGACATTTCGGTCAAGGTCTAATGGTTGGTCAATGTTTTAAATTTCTATTGGCTTCCTAGTGAAATATCTTAGTGCTTTTAAATTCCTATTGGCTCCCCCTGTCGGCTTTCGAGTGAAAGATCTTCGTGCCTTTAAATTTTGTTAGCTCACGGGTGAAAGATTTTGGTGCTTTTAAATTCTGTCGACTCTCAAGTGAAAGATCTTGGTGCTTTTAAATTTTTGTTTAATTCTGGGTGAAAGATCTCGATGCCCTTAAATTTATGTTGGCTCCCGGGTGAAAGATTTTGGTGCCCTTAAATTCTTGTTGGCTCTCGGGTGAAAGATCTCAGTGCCTTTAAATTTTGTCAACTCCTAGGTGAAAGATTTCGGTGTCTTTAAACTTTGTCGGCTCCTAGGTGAAAGATCTCGGTGCCTTTAAACTTTGTCGGCTCCCGGGTAAAAGATCTAGGTGCCCTTAAATCCTTGTTGGCTCCTGGGTGAAATATCTCAGTGCCTTTAAATTCCTGTCGACTTCCAGGTGAAAGATCTCGGTGCATTTAACTTTCCTTGTTATTTTTGGGGTATCCAGACAAAATACTTATCTACTATCTTTACATGTTTCTTAAATAACAAATATGTAAAGAGAGGCAAACTGTGGATACCGTATTTTGTCTAGGTACTTTTCATGGCATAAAAAAGACAAAAATTTAAGATATTGCATTTTTGAAAATTTGAGGTCTTATATCTTCTAAATTTTCCAAAATTATGCATAAAAAAACAAAGATTTTTTTAAAACATGTAAGTTTTTAATTAGTGGTTTATTTCTTTTGATATTTTTTTCGGGCCTTTTTAATAAAAAAAAAGTCATAGTCTCACTACTTTAGCCTAGTCCATTGTTAATCTAACCTATTTTTATGTAGCCCATTTGGCCCATCCTTTTAGTATTTAGTTTTTTTTTCTTGCAAATAGTAAATAAAAAAGAGAATAAATTTTCTTAATAAATTTTTATATCACTAGATCTAGGAGGATCAATGGGAGAGCAAGAAATGAATTTCCCTCACTCTCCATTGGTCCAAGTTTATGCACCTTATCTTCATTAAGTAAATAAGTAATTTAAAAATATGAAAAAACAAATTAAAAAGAAGGAAAAGAAGAACATAGCAAGGGGATCAGCAAAGAAAGAGAAAGAGGAGAGGAGAAAAGAAAGGGAAAAGGAGAGAGAATGAGGAGTTTGGGAGAAAGGAAAGGAACTAAAGAGAGAAAAAGGTTTAAATCTACGTCAAATTCATTCTACAAGAGTAATTTCTACTCTAATTCTTCATCCTTACTACTGGATTTTTGATTCATGATGATTAATTTGTGTATTTGTTGTTATATGTGAATGATTATGTTGAATTTCTAAATCATAGTGTAGTTTGATGGAGTTTGAGATTGATTCTTATGGTTCTAGGATTCCCATGGTGTTAGATTCCTAAATTTAGTTAAATTTCTGATGTTAATATAGAAATAATTTTTATTTTGGGACTTTGAGTTGTTTCTTTGATGGATAATACTTGGTTTGGTTTTGAATTGTGCATTTTCGGGTCTATCAATATTCTTTGGCAACCATTGGTTTTTATTTTCCAAATGGAGCTATAGAGTTCCGATTTTATTGATTTTTGATTTGTTAGAACCGGGAGACGTTTTCCTCTTGTGTGTAAAAATTTCAAAACTAAATTCCTTTTCTCCTACTCCAGTGTTTATTTGAAGTTTATTTATGCCAGAAATATCTGAACTAGATGTAATTGCAAGAAGTCAAGCACGACGGTGCGTTGTGAATGACTCTCTGATGCTTAAGTTAGTAAGGGTGATAAGATAGATAATTCAGTCTAAGTATAGTTTTGACCAACAAGTTACCTTTTAGATTACATTGTCTGCATATTTATAGTAGTTGTACAGCTAAGTTAGTGGCACCTTGTCCCTAATGAAGATGCGATGCCTTGTCTAAATGATGGGCTTGGAGTCCGACTTGGCCTTTTGGGCCGGTCCTCATCACTTGTCGCTGAGCTTTGAAGTTTAAAGAATGTAAAAGTTAAAAAGCTCAATATATTTTAAAAGTAAAAAACTTAATGTATTTTAAGCTCATTCATTCCATGTGCTGTCATGGCTCACAACAAAGTACTTCCATTAATGGTTTTTCTTTTCTCTTTCAAGAATATGGTGAAGATGAGCGATATATTTAGAACTTCTCATTTAGTGATTTTCACGCCCTTGTTATGGGGTTACTCATCCATTTTTTAGCATGTGGAATCGAGGTGTGGACATCTTTTCAACCATGGGTGATTATTTGGCTTCTGAGATGGACAGAAAGAACCTTCGACAGGTGCCAACAACATTTATGATTAAGTTTTGACAAAGGAATATGCTGCGTTTAGCCACAACCGTGGAAAATCTTTATGGAGAATTCAACGCCAATATGGATAGCAATGAAAGGATGGTTTTTGAGGTAGAGTCCGTTAAGCAATAGTTGGCCAAGGCGGAGAGTAATTGTAAGGAGTTACAAATGGTTGTTGAGGGGGCCCTAGCTTATACAAGCAAGTGGGAGGCGGCGAGGGTTGCTTAGGAGTGTGAGGAAAAAAAAAAGGTTGGAAAAATTAGGNTGTGAGAAAAAAAAAAAGGTTGGAAAAATTAGGTGAGTGTTAGATGCACTTGTCCGAAAAGGAGAAAGAGATAGAGGATGTGAAGGCTACCATGCAGAAGGAGATAAGGAAGATGAGAGTAACTATGGACAATGCGACCGCAGACACTTATGCCAAAGGGGTGATGTTTGGTTTTTAACAACTGCATTGAACATGTTCGAGAGAGAGGTGATGAGTGAGAAAACTTAGGAAATCAATTAAGCAAAGATTAAGAGAAGAGGGGGAGGTGCACAGCAGATACCGAGAGTGCAGAGGAGAGACCAAGAGACTATCGAAAGACAGAGAACCAATTTGGGGGTTAGGGATTTTAGTTTCAGAAATTAGTTTTTTTTTTTTTTTTTTCTAAAAAAAAATGGGTTAGCCCGATCCGAACCGCTTCCAACCCACAACCCAAATAGAGTAGGCTTAGAAACCCGCTTCTAAATGGGCTGCTAAAACATAAACCCAACCTACCCCATTTGTATGGCAGGCCGAGCCAATCCAATGAGTCCAACCCAATTTGATAGGTCTAACTATAGTATTTTCTCGTGGCCTCTTGTTGGGCTCTGACCATACCCACTTGACCTTCTTTTGTGGGGAATTTCATTGTAAGGTGTGGTGTAGACACTATTGCTTTTGCTTCATTGAGTGTGGGTCTCCTAAGAAGTGTAGTATATGCTGACTCACAATCCACTATAAAAAATTGAACATATATGAAGACAGTGTCCGGAGGTTGCCCTAAAGTTACCCATAATTTAACATATCCTTTTACATGCACTTTCCTACCAGAGAATTCGATTAGGGTTCCTAGGAAGGACTAAATTATGGAATCTAGAATTCCCAAGCCTTTGAATGTCTCGTAGTACAGTATGTCGGCCGAATGTCCTTGATCAACCAGTACCCTATAGACTTTCCAATTAAAGATCATCGTAATAATTACCATAGGGTCATCGTGGTTTTGCTGAATACCCTGATAGTCTTCTTCGCTAAAACTAATGATAGGTTCTCTTATTGCACCTATCATATTCATCACCGCCCTCCTGTATCTCCTTATAGATGAAGAGGTAGGTCCTCCTCCAACAAATCCTGCCGTTATAGTAGTTATAACACTTGCTACTGGGTGTAGTTCTTCTCTTTGCTGCCTTTGAGACGGGGGTGTTGCCGACCATTTTGGGCTTATTATGGTGACCTTCTTGTTCTTGGGGATCAACTCATTTCTCTTCCCCCAGCTTAATTTTCTTGGTTCCTTCTGTCGTACTATTTCTTAGGACTCGCAGCCATGAATCTTGCTAGTTTGCCTTTCCTTATCAACTGTTCAATCTCATCTTTGAGATCAACACAATCATTGGTGAGGTGGTCAAATTCTCTATGATACACATAATAATTGCTATTGGTTGAGTTTGAGTTTTGAAATTTTGGCTAAGGCTTGGGTGGGTTGAGGAGGTTAGTCTAGTAGATCTTGCCTAATATTCTTTCACTGCTTTGATTTAGGGGAGTATAGTTTTGGTATTTTCCCAGTGTCCTTTTCTCTTTTCCTCTTTCCTTTAATATTGCCCTACTTGGTCTTTTTGGGAATCTTGCTGCGGGGGTTCAGTTTTATTTTTAGTAGCATTTATCTCTTGCTTTCTATTGTATTTGTCCGCCCTGGTTAATTAGTCATCCGTATTAAGAGGTGGTTTCTTAGCCAAAGAGGAAGTGAATTCACTGGTTCGTAGTCCGACCATTATAGCATGAATAACAACATCTCCACTTAAGTTTCTTATCTAGATCGACTCTTTGGTAAATCTAGTCAAGTAATCTTAAAGTGATTCATTGGCTTCTTGTTTAAGATTTATCAGGGATGTAGAGGTTTTAAGATGGAATGGCTGGTTGAGAAATGAGCCAAGAATGAAGAGGAGATATCACATAAATTGTTTATGAATCCTGACTTAAGGGAGGAGAGCCATAAAAGTGCTACCTTTTTTTAATGTGCTAGGAAATGCTCTGCACATAATTGGGTCTGGGGCATCCGTGAGCAACATGGTCAATCGAAACAAAGTCAAGTACTCTTGGGGATCCGTGGTACCATCACAGGCCTCAAGCTATGTTGGGGGATGGAAATTCTTGGGTATCAGAGTGCTCATTATGTGGGTGGTGAATGGGTGTGATCCATCCCCTAAGTTGTAAGGAACAATAGGTTGGTAACCATGATTTGATGGGTGATGAACACACTTTTTATATAGTAGTTAACCCTTATATTTAGCTTCTTAAACCTATTTTGGGTCTATTTGATTGGGCCTGGGCCACATTTCATGAGTTTGGATCTAATTGGGCGTAAATGTATCTTTCAGCAATACTGAGCATTTTATGAACTCTCTGTTTTTCATACATAACTTGAGTTCTGGACATCTAATAGTTTTAAATCTTACCTTGTAGGAAAGCTAAGAGAAAGCTCTACAACTTTGATTCAGAGATCCAAATCTAATTTGGATGTCTAGCTGGTCATATGCAGCCTGGAAACTAGAGATGACATGCTGTCACAGGATCCTAACCCACACACAGTGTTTGGACCATAACTTGATCTGTATATGTCATATGGACTTGAAACTAGTCCCATTAGAAAGCTAAGACGCAGAGATTCAATTGTTATGAAGACCTATTAACCAAATTGTTTAGTTTAGATGGTCTTATTTCCTGTCGAAGTTGGCTAATGGTTCCAGAGACCTGTTGGCACTTAAATGGGCCTAACTTCTTCATTACAAGTCCAATTGAGCCCAAACCAAAGCCCAATGAAAGCTAAGGCCCATGGGAATAAGTGTGACCTAAGAGTAGTTTGGGTGTGCATGTATTTTTAGAGGTTTATATGCTCAGAAAGAGACAGCCAAAATGGTATTAGGCATTAGGATATTTTAGACAGCTTTTCTTGTTTTCTTAGTCTTTAAGTTTTCTCTCTAGATATTTTGTAAACTTGGTTCCTCTTGTTAATGGAGGGCTGAATACTCAAATCAATCCAGGTTTTGGCTATTCTGATTATTGATTTTGAGATTATGCTTTGATTGTTATTCATTTAGTGGTTAATCTATTGTTTTGCTTCCTCTGAAATATTCTGTTTGAATTGCTTAAATTCGGATTTGGATTTTCATATGTTGATTGCTTAATTACATGTGATAAAAGAGGAAATTAAAGGTTCATTAATGTTTCGAAGCTTTTGGACGGATTAATTACCCTTGGCTAGATTTTGGACTTAGGTTAAACTAGATTTGATTGAGTGCTTAATTCATTTAGTCTCAATTGATCTAAATTCTGGTTGCTTAACCAGTGGATATCCATATAGCACTAAGAGGCTTCTTGATGTGTTTTAAAGGCCAAGAACTAGGTTAATAATTGAATATATTCTTTGAAATCAATGATGGATTAAAATCAGAATCAGTTAGACTTGGATTGGTTGTTTTCCTTAAGGTTTACCACTTATAATTAATTTTTGTTAATCACTTGAACAAAACAAAACCCCCTGTTTATATGTTTCTTAATATGATTCACTACTTAGAGTAATCATTTGGTTCGACTTGGTGAATTTGAATCTGATTCTGGTTCTGGTTATGATTTTGTGGCTTTAGAAGATGACTCTATAGGAGCAACCTAAGACTTCGTAAGAGTAGTCTTTGACCCCTGTATTTAATTGTATTTGCTGCAAATAACCGAAAGATGATACCTTGAGCTTCAAGGGAGTACATTTTCTGATTATATTACTGTAATTATATTCTATTTTCTATTTTGTTTTGCTTTAGTCTGTTTTTGTTTCTATTTTTGTTTTCTGTTTTTGCTTCTGTTTGTGTTTCTGTTTTCTATTTTTGCTTTAAATTTTTTATTTTCTAGTCTTGTTTTCAATCCTATTTTTGTTTTTGTTACTATTTTCTGTTGTTCATTTTATTTTCAATTTTCTGTTCTTGATGCCATTACTGCTTTCTCTTACCCCACATGCGTGCGGGAAGTTTAGTCATTTCTTGGACATGCAGGTTTTTACCGGCGCTTCATCAGAGACTTCAGCAAGATAGCCATCTCACTGTCCAGCCTTCTGCAGAAATATGTGGAGTTTCTGTTTGATCAGAAGTGCAAGGAAGCTTTCAACCGCCGCAAGCCATTCTATGAGGGAGCTAAAGAGGACATTGTGGAGGAGGTTCACTTGCACGATGCAATCTACCTCACCTGATCAGGATATTTTTTTCTCTCTTTTATTTTACTTGTCCTTATCTGCTTGATTTTAATTGAGATATGTTGCTACTTTTTGAAGTTTTTACATTGTAGACAATATAAAATTTAAGTGTATGGGAGGGATTTCTGTGTAGTTTAGTTGCTTTATTGTTTTGCTGTTTAGTTGATTAATTTTCTGTTTTGTGTCACTTTGCTATTTTTTGTTTGATGCTCTTGCTATTTTTTCTATCTTTTGTTGTCATTTTTCTGTTTTAATTACCTTCCAATGATGTTTTAGAATTTGTAAAGCTGTAAGTTTAAAGTAATTACATTTCAAGGTTCATAGCATGATTGAATAACTTATTTTTCATCCTTAATTTCACATGCTTGGTTTTGGATGTTGAATTAGTGATTAAAGTTTGATAGATGCATTCCTTGTGAGATTTTGAGCCTTTTAATGGATGAATTTAGCATTTGTGCCATTCTTTTCTTTCTAGTGTGATTTTCACTCATGAATTTTGATCACTCTAGAACTTGCTTTGATTCTTTTTAAAGTTGCATTTTCACTTGCATACATGAACATGATTGAGACATTCTTTCTTGATTTAGCTACTTTGCCAAATAGTCAACCTTGTATTATTTTCCTTTGATTACCCCCTTGAGTCTATTTGCCTATCTTTGGTTTTAGCTCATTATGTGTCTATATGAAAAAATCATGTTATTACCTTACCTTAGGAAATGAGAGAGCATTAGTTCATTATCTTGGAGGAACTCTTATGTTTATGAGTAATTAATAATGCAAATGTAGAGGTAGTGAAAATTATTGTGCAATGTGCAAAGTGAGATGTGAAAGAAAGAAAGAAAAAGAGCCAATTGGTTCAATCAAAAAAAAAATCAGAATTGTGAAAAAAGAAAGGAAAAGGAAGGAATATGTAAAAAGAAAAGAGAGTATGCCTTACATGTTTGGAAATTGGGAAAAGTTTCATGCTTGTTAATTGAATTCCTCCCCAATGCTCTTTTATTCTCTTAGGGTACTTAGCTTGTCATATCCATATTATTCTTACCCTTTACCTTGGCCCTATTTCAACCTTGGATAAAAGTTCTCTTGATTTATGTATGCATTTGTTTGAGTAGTGGAAAAATAGAAGATAAGCAAGCCTATGGTAGTGCATTTCTTTATGAGTTTCATTGAGTGAAATACCTACTTTCTAAACACTTGAGAGATTAAGAATATATATTGTGAGAATCTATCATTCTTGACTCATGTTTTTCAATTGAAGTTATCTTAATTGTTGATTTTGGATGTGAAGAAATTTTATTTCATGAATGCTGTGACTTCCTTGAATTTTTAAGTGCTCTTCTTGTTTTTGAACTTATGCAATTCTTGAATATCATTGGGAATTTTTGAGTTAGTTTGTTTGTTTTTCCTCGTTTCTTAGTTTTGGAATTCTAATTTGCCCGAGACGTGCAAAAGCTAAGTATGAGGGAATTTGATGAACACATTTTTTATACAGTAGTTAACCCTCATATTTAGCTTCTTAAACCTCTTTTGGGTCTATTTGATTGGGCTTGGGCCACATTTCATGAGTTTGGATCCAATTGGGCCTAAATGTATTTTTCAGCAATACTGGGCATTTTATGCACTCTCTGTTTTTCATGCATAACTTGAGTTCTGGACATCTAATAATTTTAAATCTTACCTTGTAGGAAATCTAAGAGAAAGCTCTACCACTTTGATTCGGAGCTCCAAATCTAATTTGGATGTCTAGCTGGTCATATGCAGCCTTGAAGCTAGAGAAGACATGCTGTCGCAGGATCCTGACCCACATGCAGTGTTTGGACCATAACTTAAGCTGTATATATCATATGGACTTGAAACTAGTCCCATTGGAAAGCTAAGACGCATAGCTTCAATTGTTATGAAGACCGGTTAACCAAAATATATAGTTTAGTTGGTTTATTTCCTATCGAAATTGGCTGATGGTTCTAGAGACCTGTTGGGCACTTAAATGGGCCTAACTTCTTCATTACAAGTCTAATTGAGCCCAAACCAAAGCCCAATGAAAGCTAAGGCCCATGGAAATAAGTGTGACCTAAGGGCAGTTTAGGTGTGCATGTATTTTTGGAGGTTTATATGCTCAAAAAGAGGCAGCCGAAATGGTATTAGGCATTAGGATATTTTAGACAGCTTTTCTTGTTTTCTTAGTCTTTAAGTTTTCTCTCTAGATATTTTGTAAACTTGGTTCCTCTTGTTAATGGAGGGCTGAATACTCAAATCAATCCAGGTTTTGGCTGTTCTGATTATTGATTCTGAGATTATGCTTTGATTGTTATTCATTTAGTGGTTAATCTATTGCTTTGTTCCTCTAAAATATTCTGTTTGAATTGCTTAAATTCGGATTTAGATTTTCATATGTTGATTGCTTAATTACATGTGATAAAAGAGGAAATTAAAGGTTAATTAATGTTTCTAAACCTTTGGACGGATTAATTACCCTTGGCTAGATTCTGGACTTAGGTTAAACTAGATTTGAATGAGCGCTTAATTCATTTAGTCTTAGTTGAACCGAATTCTAGTTGCTTAACCAGTGGATATCCATAGAGCACTGAGAGGCTTCTTGATGTGTTTTAAAGGCCAAGAACTAGGTTAATAATTGAATGGATTCTCTGAAATCAATGATGGATTAAAATCAGAATCAGTTAGACTTGAATTGGTTGTTTTCCTTAAGATTTACCACTTATAATTAATTTTTGTTAATCACTTGAACAAAACAAAACCCCCTGTTTATATGTTTCTTAATATGATTCACTACTTAGAGTAATCATTTGGTTCGACTTGGTGTTGCCTTATGCTACAAGTAGCTTTGGTAAACCGACTATAAATTTTACTAATTTAAGGAGCCTCGGCAGCTCATCAGTGGGTAGCCCTAATGACTCCCTGGGGCGTAGCTTGTGCCAAGTTGGGCTGGGCGAGGCATGTCATGAAAGGATCATATTGTGTGTAGCTGGCTTGAGGTGTATAAAGGGAGGGCTATTGATAATTGGTGGGCGAGGGTGCTAATGTGGGTAAGGTTGAGGTGCCCTTAGGTAAAAGTGGTGTGTTGGATGGTGAAAGAAGGATAGGGCTGAGGCTATCTCGATCTCGGTAGTTTGGCTAGGCACCCATCGTCGGTGCTGCCACTCATGTTGTAAAGCTGCTTCTAGGTTGAAATATGTTCTCAAAGTTGTTGAGGATCAGCATCCTCTTGCTAGTTGTTATTGTTCCCTTGCAGGGTAGGACTATGTTGTAGTCACTAACGTGGTAGAGGAGATATATGGGCGTTGTTTTGGGTGTTTACCATGATTGTTGAAAATTGGGATCTAAATCGTTCCCACAGACGGTGCCAATTGTTGATGCCAGAAATGTCTGAACTAGATGTACCTACAAGAAGTCAAGCTCGGTAGTGGGCCGTTGATGACTCTCCTATGCTTAAGTTAGAAAGGGTGATAAGATAGATAATCTAGTCTAAGTATAGTTATGACCAACAAGTTATATTTTAGACTACATTGTCCACATATTTATAGTAGTTGTCGAGTTGAGTTGGTGGCGCTTTGTCCCTGCTGAATATGCGGTGCCTTGCCAGAATGATGGGCTTGGAGTTCGACCTGGCCTTTTGGGTAGGTTCTCATCAAAGTTGATTGTTTTTCTGTCATTTTGGGGCCGTCAGTTTTCTCTACCCTCGATTTCTATTTTCTAAATGAAGCTACAAAGTTCCAATTTGAGTCATTCTTGCTTTGTTAGAACCAAGAAGCATGTTTCTCTTATGTATAAAAATTT
Organism: Cercis canadensis; assembly: GCA_003255065.1. Classification (NCBI taxonomy): domain Eukaryota; kingdom Viridiplantae; phylum Streptophyta; class Magnoliopsida; order Fabales; family Fabaceae; genus Cercis; species Cercis canadensis. Next base: position 49,109 of record QAOA01005518.1, read on the forward strand.
CACGGCCAGATTCTTTTTCCCCTGCTCTCAGTTTTTCTTTGAATTTGATTATTTTTCTGTTATTTCGGGTCTGTCAGTCTTCTCTGGCAACGATCGGTTTTTATTTTCTAGGTAGAGCTATAGAGCTTCGATTTGAATTATTTTTTATTTTTTCGAACCAGGAGACATTTTCTTCCTGTGTATAAAAATTTTAAAACCAAATTCATTTTTCCCTGTTCCCAGTTTTTATTTAAAATTGGTCTTTTTCTGGCACTGTTAGGTTGTCAGTCATCTCTTGCAACATTCAATTTTTTTTTTTTGTCTAATTTAAGTTATAAACTCCGTTTTAAATGATTCTTATCTTGTTAGAACTAGGAGATGTGTTTTTTTGTTATATAAAAATTTCAAATTAAAATTTCTTAGCATGCATTCCTAGTTTTTGTCTAAAGTTGGCCCTACTTTTTGCTCTATCATGAGATTCTTTTCAACATTGTTTTTCCTACTTTGGGTATTGTTTTAAGACTATTTTGCTTCTGTTTTTTTGCTGTCCGAGGCATTTTTGAAGGTTAATTGGGAATTGTGTTAAATTTTGTTATACATAATTGTCTTGCATTGTTTTGAAGTATTTTCATGTGTCACTTTGCTTTGCTTGTTAGTAGATCCTTTTAATTGTCCATGCTTGAACAATTTCTTACATGTTTCCTTAATTAATGATTTTTTTTTCTTGGCCTTATGAGATCATTTAATAATTGTGGCCAATAATGTTTGTGAGTTGAGTTGAGTTGTAAGTGATGACAAGCTAATTAAAGGCTCGATCATGAAGCGAGGCGAAGTTAAAGATGAGAAGACTTTACTTTTGTTTTATGTAGCCATTTAAATTCTCATATTATAATTTATAAACTCATGCATTGCACTGCATATAAAATATATATATTTGTGTCGCATAGTATTCGTAGGTCCTTTCACTTATCATGGTAGGATAGGGCAAGTCAATCTTATATGTGATGCGTTTCTCTTTTTGACCTAGATAAAGGTAGTACCACCCCGAACGGTCGCTTTATGCGATGAAAGAGTGAAAGGATTTAGGTTTTGGTAGAGAAATCATGCACTGCATGTTTAAATTCTCTGTCTTTATTTTTGTCAGATATTCCTGTAATACATGTATTATTTTGGAGTAAATAAAATATATTTTTTGTCATATTTATGTTCGCACAATAAATTTCGAGTAACCATATTTCAGATGGATATTGTAGGGTGTCTAACACCATCCCTATACATAAATTGACTCCTAAACCCTCTTTGGCTCGCAGACCATTTTTTAAAATTCAAAAGGGGTTTTCCAACTGTTTTCAATATTCTTAATACAATTGGTGATGACTCCAAATTTTCTTTCGAAAACTAATATTTTAAAAAGTTTGACATTCACTTCGTAGCGACATTTGGTTATGTTGTGACAGGTCCATCAAAAAGTTGTTCAAAGAGGTTTTCATTTAGAGTGATATCAACATTAGCCACATATTATTTTAAATAAATGCTACCAAAAATCACACCTTCAAGAAGTTGAAGGTTAGCATAGAATAACTTTACTAGTTGTGGCAGAACTAGTTCTTCAATTTCCAGAAGCTGCTTCCAACATATTGCAGCAACTACTTCATCTATGGCCTTGGTGGTCTTAGTATGCTTTGCCTACTTCACAACAAAACTTGGTACCACTTTTCTCAGGGAGAATTTTTTCTGGAAATACTTCTTAATCTCTTTGGATTAGAAAATATTTCGTGGAGCTCGAGGTGGAGCAAGCTTGGGCACTGGAACTTGTTTGCGTGTTGTCATCTTGGTTTTTACTGGTCTTGTTGTACTAGTTTCAGTGGTAATGACCTCTGGTCTGACAGGAGAAGCAAGGGGAGACGAATGATGAACCTTTGGGTTTTCTAGAACTGGGGTTTCCACTGGTTCATGCCAACCCAAATAAAGAATTACAGGTGGTCCATCTAGAAGCTTGAAGCCTCCAATAGACTTGAGAGGAATCAATTCTTCTTCCTCTTGATTTGGTTTTGATTGAGCTTCATGTGGTTCAGCCATGAAAGTATCTTTATCTTCATGCATGGGCTCCTTGCCCTTAGCACTTGAGCCACCAACCTTGGTTATCTGCATGGCTTGCTGGAAAGAATCAATAATATATTTTGAGGAAGAGGATTCTGAAACCGCCATTGTTGTTTCAGGAGTGTTGCTAGAAGTCTCTCTACCTTTTGGACCTATTCGTTGAGAGCGTTTGAGCTTGTTTTCAAATCTCAAGGTTGCAACGGTTTGCTTTATGCACAGGTTTAAGGCGGTTTATAGGTTGGATTGAGAACTGCTTTAGGGAGGTTGCAAGAATTTAGGAATAAGGGAGCTTGGTAATGTAGGAATTATGCGAGAAATTAGTGATTTCTTCATATTGGTTTAGGAAAGAGGATGAAGGTGGTAATTGAAGGGTCAGCTAGTTGTACGCACCATTTTGCACAAGCGGGAAAAAGGAGAATTTAATGAAACGGGGTGAAATGGGGCATTTTAGACTATTGGATTTGAGAAATGTGGAGACCTATCAAAAAGATGCCCAAACTGATTTTAAACAATATCCAGCTTTACTAGATGGATCATAGAGCATTTAAACACAAGACCCAACTTGATTTTTACCCAACTCCCATTAGTAACCAATTTTTTGACAAACAGGCTCAGAGAATACAAGAACTAGCTTGCAAATCAACTTTGTCACTAAAATGAACATAGTCTCAACAAACTTGTTAGCTCATAGATTTATATTAATTTAAAATAACCTTTTAGTCCTCAATGTTATGCATGATTATGATATGTCATGAATATGTAGCATTCATAAAAAATTCTAGGACAAACTCATCATCCCAAGTTCATCCCATAGATAACAGAACCTTTCTTCTACCAATGTCTTAGTGAAGATATCAGCAAGTTGTTCTTCAGTATTGATAAAAGCTAGTTCAATGCCACATTTTAGGACATGATCTCGAAGGAAATGGTGCTTGATATCTATATGTTTTGTTCTAGAATACTAAATAGGATTTTTGGAAATATTTCTAGCACTGATATTATCACATAACACTGAAATTTTGGTTAGAGATATACCATAATCAACAAGTTGTTGCTTTATCCAAAGAACTCTAGAGCAATAATTTCTACCTGCCATATATTCAACTTCTGCAGTTGATTGAGATACAACATGCTACTTCTTGCATTGCCAAGATACTAGAGCATTTCCCAATAATTGACATCCTCTACTGGTACTCTTTCAATTGATGCAACAACCAGCATAATCTGAATTTGTGTATGCAATCAACTCAAAAGAACCAATTTTGTTGAACCATATTCCCATATTAGAAGTAGCTGCCAAGTATCTAAAAATTCTTTTTATAGCTATAAGAAGTAGCACATGAGCATATGTTGAACATAATATCTGGTTTGCTGGTAGTGAGATAGAGCAGAGAACCGATCATGGCTCTGTACTTGTTCTCACAAACTAGTTTTTCCTTCTCATGCAAATCCAATTTTGTAGATGGACTCATAGGAATAGCTATTCCTTTTGAATTTCTCATACCAAACTTCTTTAATAGATCCTTTGTGTACTTGGATTGGTTGAGGAATATGCCATCAGAAGCTTGCTTTACTTGAAATCCAAGAAATAATGTTAATTCTATCATCATACTAATTTCAAATTCTCCTTTCACAAGCTTCTCAAAACCCTTGCACAACAACTCATTAGTAGATCCAAAAATGATATCATCAACATAAATTTGTATTATGAGAATGTCATGCTTAATATGCTTTGTGAAAAGAATAATATCCACATTTTATATTTTAAAACTATTTTACAAAAGAAACTCACTAAGTCTATCATACCAAGCTCTTGGAGCTTGTTTGAGACCATAAAGAGCTTATAAACATGGTTAGTATACTCTAAGTTTTCAAAAGTGGAAGGTTGCATTACATATACTTTCTCACTAATAAAACCATTTAAGAAAGCACTCTTCACATCTGATGAGAATCAAGGAAGCACCATTAAGACTCCAAATGAGCCATGTCAAGAAAAGAAGATGCAAACGGCTTCTTGAGGGTTGTTTGAGAAGATTAAGGCTCAAGGATCAAGCCTAGATGGAAGACAAGGGGTGTGTGCTCAATTAGGGTTATGGAAGACCCAAATGTTAAAAAAAGAAAGGACTTAGGCACCCTAGTGCCCTCCACAGGTGCCTAGGTGCCCAAGCAACAGAAGAGGGGCAGAGGTAGAGCACCCTAGCGCTCCATGGCCAGCGCTTGGAGATTTTTCCTCTTGCACACATTTTGGTTTCCTTGTCTGAATGGGCTCTGAATTTAGTTCTTTTTGGGCCCAATTTTTAATGTAATTCATATATGTTTATTTCCTTTCTAGTTAGTGAACTTCCTAAGGTTTTGAGCCTTGTTTATTGGACTTAAGTCTTTTTATCCATTTTGGGTAATTAGGTTTGTTTTGGCTTTAAAGGGAGACAATTTCCCTTATGATAGTCATAATTCAGAATTTGGTGAAAAGTTGAGAGGTTTTCTCCTTTCTTAGTTCTTTTGAAGGACTCTTAGAATTTATCAAGAATCCTAAGTTCTTGTGACGTTCAATCCAAGACTTATCACTCAACCCCTATCCCCTCTTGAGTGTGGCATGTATATTCTTCCCGGATACCTTTGGTTCCTACTTTGCTAAGTGACGGGTCAAGGTGCTATTTGTTTTGATTTTTATTTAGAAATTTTTTTGGACGTTCTTGGGCGTTTGAATCTTTCCTAATTGTTGTTGGGTCTCAAGTCAAGTCCGAGAGGTTTGCATCATTTGGTATAAGAGCTTGTGGTTCTAATCAAGGTTTGATTATCCGTTTTCTATTTCTAATTTTTTTTCATTTTCCATCTTTCTTTGCTGTTCTAGTGTTGTTCTTAATTGTTGTTCATAGTTTCTTCTTGTTCTTACTTTTGATTTGCTGGAAAAAATTTATAGGCATATTTTCAGTTAATTCCATTTGTGTCCCTATAACTGCCCATAAGGTGTTGTTTAGGTGTGTTCCATTTCTAATTTTTATGATTTTTCCATGCTAAATGCGATTTTTGAGCTGCTAACCCGTCTAGATCATCAATTGAACTTGTATAAACAATGATTAAAACAATAGTATAAAAAAAGTTCTGGGCAAACTATGAACACTTAAAATGTTATTGGAAAAAATATTTAGAAATTCGTATACATTTTTTTTTTTTCTGAAATAGATGCAAAACTATGAAATTAAGTGTTTTTTTAAGTTGTTTTATGCTTCATAGCATAGTCTTGAGTTGAGATAGCTTCATTTTTCTCAAATTGTGTTTGATTTTGTTGGATTAACTTAGAAATAGGGAAAATTCTATTGCCTTATTGCTTGAATTGCCAAGTGCCTTGTAAACCAAAAAATTCCTTTGTTTGTATCCTTTTTGGCGTGAGTCCCTTTATTCTTGTCTTTTATTTTTATTTCCTTGCTATTGTTTTGTTTTGTACTTGAATTATTTTTTCTATTTTTGAATTCCTTTGTGTTATGTCACACTTTTCATTCTAGTGGTGAGTGATTTGTTGTGAAGTTTGTCATAAAAGGCTATGCTCTTGGTTTATTTATTAGTTCAATAAAGAACTAAATAAAGGGAATTAAGAGTGAAAAGAGGCAAGAGTGTGAGATCATTAGAGAGTAAGAGCCACTAGTGAGTCAAACACAAATGTGAGTGACATTGTTGGAGAGCAAACACGTGAGGGAGTGGTGAGGTTATCTAGCTAACATTCTTTTTCAATATTTAAAACACCATGGATAGAAAAAGTGAAGCGGGAAATCAAGCTTTTACACTCTGTGCTATGCAGCAGCACTTTGAGCGCATCAACTTGAGGTTTGATGAGATGCATGACAGAATGGATAGATATGAAAACGATTTGCAAGGGAGGCAGCCACCTAGAGCTCATGAAGTAAGGAGGAGAAATAGGAGGGTTGTTGAGGAGGATGAAGAAGGAAGTAGTCAAAGTGATTCCGATGTCCAAGGCAACTTTGCTAGACCTAATAGGGAAGAAAGAAGAAAAAGACCTGCACATGTCAACCATGACTTGGGTGATCGAAGTAATTCTGAAGACCATTATTGGTTTGCTAGACATGATCGGAGAGAAAGAAGAGCAAGACAACCCTAAGTGGACCGAGATATAAATGACATTAAAATGAAAATTTCATCATTTCAAGGAAGGAATGACCCGAAGGCCTAGATTGGGAGAAGAATGTAGAGCATGTGTTTGATTGCCATCGTTATTCCAAAGAAAAGAATATGAAACTAGCTATCGTGGAGTTAACGGATTATGCCATCATTTGGTAGGACTAACTTGTGCTGAATAGAAGAAGAAGCCATGAGAGGACATGAAAGCCATCATAAGGAAGAGGTTCATACCAAGCCACTACTACCGGAATCTCTTTTAAAAGTTACAAGGTCTAACCCAAGGCTCTAGGAGTGTAGAGGACTATCACAAGGAGATGGATGTTGTTATGATTAGGGTCGATATAGAGGAGGACCGTGGGGCCACTATGGCTAGGTTCTTGTATGGTTTGAATAGAGACATCGTCAATGTGGTAGAGCTGCACCATTATGTAGAGTTGGAGGACATGGTGTACATGACTATGAAAATAGAGAGGTAACTAAAGAGAAAGAATTCCTCAATGTTCAATTTGGGTTCCTCTTCACCATGGAAACCGAATTGGCAAAGGGATGATGAAGGTGTTGCCAAACCTAGGGCTAAAACATCCAAGACTCACAAAGATGAAGACAATCAAGCCAAGGCTAAGACCGATTATCAACCTTCAAGAAATAAAGACATCAAATGCTTCAAGTGTTTAGGAAAGGGATACATTGCTTCCCAATGTCCAAACAATAAGGTAATGATCCTTAAGGGAGATGGAGCTATTGAAACCAAGGGAGAATCAGAGGAAGAATCCATGTCATCCTTAGAAGACGCTAATGAAGGCATGGAGTATCCCGTGGAGGGAGAGTTGTTAGTCATAAGGCGAGCCCTTAACTCACAAATGAATGAGGATGAAGTAGTGCAGCGGAGCAACATTTTTCATACTAGATGCTACATCAATGGTAATGTTTGTAGTATGATAATTGAAGATGGTAGCTATTCTAAGGTAGCTAGCACTACTGTGGTTGAAAAGCTGAATCTTACTACTTTGAAACACCTTAGGCCATATAAGTTGCATTGGTTGAATGAGTGTTGAGAAGTTAAAGTAAGTGAACAAGTGCTTCTCTCATTCTCTCTTGAGAAGTACAAGGATGAGGTTTTATGTGATGTAGTGCCTATGCATTCCAGGCACATTCTTTTGGGCCGTCCTTGGCAATATGATAGACGTGTCCTACATGACAGTTACACCAATCGGTACTCCTTTGTCATGAATGAGCAACTTATCACTCTTGTACCATTGACTCCTAAGCAAGTGCTCGATGATCAAGAGAGACTTTAAAGGGAAATTGAAACAAAGAAAGAGAGTGAAAAATGGAAGAATATTGCAGAGGCCGAGAGTAGTGTAAAAAGAGATGGAAAATAGGAGAAAAAGAGACAAAATTCGAGTGTATGCGTGAAGCAAAGTGAGGTCAAGAGAGCACTTTTTTGTTTTAGCACTAACATTCTTGATCCTTCTCTACCTAGTGTTGTTATGCCTTTTTCACAAGATTTTGAAGATGGTTTCCTAACTAGGAAAATGTGTGGTAAGATAGTGGTCTTTGAAACAAGAGATTGGGTTCAAAATCACATTGAATTGTTTTCAAGGATCAATGATGGTGATGATTCGACGATGAATCCTTTCGAAGAGTGGAGGAATGATGACAATCAAAGAAGCACCATCAAGACTCAAAATGAACCATGGTAAGCAAAGAAGATGCAAGCGGCTTTTGGAGGGTCGTTTGAGAAGATTATGGCTCAAGGATCAAGCCTAGATGGAAGACAAAGGATGCACGCTCAATTGAGGTTTTGGAAGACATAAATGTTGAAAAAGGACAGGACTCAAGCGCCCCAGCGCCCAAGCAACATAAAAGGGACAAAGGTAGAACACCCCAACGCTCCATGGTCTGCACCCCAATGCCTAAAGATTTTTCCTCTTGCACACGTTTTTGTTTCCTTGTTTGAATGGGCTCCGAATTTAGTTCTTTTTGGGCCCAAATTTTAATGTAATTCATCTATGTTTATTTCCTTTCTAGTTAGTGAACTTCCTAAGGTCTTAGGCCTTGTTTATTGGACTTAAGCTTTTTCACCCATTTAGGATAATTAGGTTTTGTTTTGGCTTTAAAGGGAGACTATTCCCCTTGTGATAGTCAGAATTCAAAATTTGGTGAAAAGTTGAGAGATTTTCTACTTTCTTAGTTCTTTTGAAGAACTCTAAGAACTTATCAAGAACCCTAGGTTCTTGTGGCGTTCAATCCAAGACTTATGACTCACCCCTATCCTCTATTGAGTTTGGCATGTATATATTTCCTGGATACCTTTGGTTCCCACTTTGCTAAGTGACGAGTCAAGGCGCTATTTGTTTTGATTTTCGTTTATGGACTTTGATTGGACGTTCTTGGGCATTTGAATCTCTCCTAATTGTTGTTTGGTCTTGAGGCAAGTCCAAGAGGTTCACATTAATTTAGGCCATTATTGTTTAGTTTGGTCCTTTTCTAGCTAACCTTATGAATAATATTTTATCCTTAGCATACCCTATTGAGCTTAAATTAGCATGTTTCTTTATCACCTACACTGATCCTAACCCTTTTTATGATCTTTTGACTTGAACCTTTCACCTAAAGCACATAATAAATTTTAAAGAACATCTAGAGCTAGGAATATTAGGAAAGATGGGTGGAGAAAATAAAAGAAAAATATCATTACAATTGTCAACAAATAAATGAAAAGTAAAGTGCTACATCCCTACTGAAAAGAAAAAAATATGTGCATTGAAAAGAAAAAGAAAGAAAATAATGTCTTAAAAAGCAAAATGTATGGGATGTGGTTGCCCAAAATAGCAAAAATGTTATTGGTGTATGGCAAAGTAAAGAAGATAACAAGTTTTAGGGTGTTAGAATTGAAAAGATGGGTGCTCTTGAGATTTGCTCTAAACTAAAATTGTGTGGTAGGTGAACTAAGCCACATTGTTGTCTATTATCCTACCATAACCCCACCACACATTACAAGCCTATCAAAAGTTCTTTTGATCAATTATGTTGTGATTTTCCTACATTAGTGGAGATTGACATGAAAGCAAGCATATTGGATTATGGATTTTTAAATAAGATATTATTATATGTGAGCGTGTTTGCATAATCTGATTTAAATGTAAAGAGTATGGTAAGAAATGACTATATTTACACACACCGAGGAAATTTTGGTAGATGAGATCAACTTTTGGGTTGACATTATTCACACTCATGACATCTTGAATTTTTCTTGAAGTGGTGCCTAATTGAAATCTTTGAGGTCTGTATGGTTAGTAGATTAATTTTTCACTATGTAGTTAGTTTTTGAGTAAATTTTAATTTTTCTTTTTCTCTTTGCTTGAGGACAAGTAAAATGTTAAGTTTGAGGGTTTTTTGTTGAATGGGGTTTATACCCATTCTTTAGGTATCTTTAGCTTAATATTTTGTATGTTTATTTAGTAATTTTTAGTATTAAATATTGTGTTTTTGTTATTTGTGTAGGTTTAATTAAAATATAAAGACTTTGTTCTCTAAGGTGAAAAAGTGATAGATTATGGGTAATTTAGGCCGAGAGCAAGGGCCTCAGCGCACTAAACAAAGAGCTGCAATGTCTATAGTATGAATTAGAATTCACCAAGCCAAGGGCCCCTGCGCCCAATTTCGAAGGCCTCTACGCCCATACCTTCAAGTCAAGGGCCTCTGCGCCATGCACTCCTCTCAGATAGAGAAGAAATGCCTCAGCGCTTGTCCTCTAGCGCCCCTATGTCCTTATTCGTGCAACGCCCTCTACCAAGAGCCTCAATGCTACCATTGGGTTTTTCTCCAGTAAAGGCAAAGAGGAAGGGCAGAGGCGTCACTTTATGAGAGCAACTGTGTTCATGGACTTCAACTTGAAGAGCCTTAGCGCTGAGCCTCTGTTCTTTTAGGCGGTGGATTTATTTCCTAGTTTAATTAGGACTTTTGCAATATAATATAAATATGACTCTTAGTTTTTAGAAAAGGAGGTTGGAGACTTTTATTCTAGATGTGTTTTGAGAGCGAAAGAGAGCAAGGTGAAGAGGGAAGCAAGGAATGGTGACAAAAAATCTTGGCTTCTACACTGAATCTCCCTTTCATCCATGTCTACAACTTCTCTAATTATGTTTTATTTTATAGTTATGAACTAATTTCTTTCTAGGGCTACGATGTTGCCTAACTATAAATGGTTATAATTTCTTTTAGAATTAATTTATGATTTATCTTTTCTACTTGAGTGTTTATCTCTGTACTTCATGTCTCTAATAGCTTGAACACAAATTAGTTGATAGGTTAATCACAATGAGACCGAAAGGAGATTTATATGTCTAGTTCAATAGGATAAATACCATAGGTTGCATGTAGGATAGAAATATACTTCCATGGTATGTGTAGTCAATTAAAGAGATCCATAGAATTAAATGAATTCTCTAGTTATTCGTAATTCACATAGGAATATAGTGAGTTCATAACTTGGGAATATTTTCGTTAGACCTTAGGAGAGGCTAATGAATAAAAGCTAGCAATTAAAAAGATAAATCTGGATTAAGGAAATAAATAATGAAAACTGGGATTAGTTATGGTGAAATCGAAAATCCTAGACTTTTTCTCTTCGAAACAACAATTGGTTGACTATGGTATTTTTCTAGACAAAATTCCTTCGCTTTGTGATAATACTGGTGCTATCAATATTGGTAGAAATCCAGTTTAGCATTCTAGGACCAAGCATATAGACATCAAGCATCATTTTCTTAGGGATCATGTCATTAAGAGTGATATAGAACTATCTTTTGCTAGCATTGATGATCAAATTGCTTATATTTTTACAAAAGCTTTAGCTAAAGATAGATTTTGCTTTCTTAGACATGAACTAGGAATGTTGAACTTGTCCTGATGAGACGTGGCTGTTTACATTTTGTTTGTACATATACATATTATTTTCCCTCTTTTTTATTTATATGTTGTCAAGAAAAGGCTAGTTAATGTTCAATTTAACTTTGTATGCTTCTAGAAATTTGGCAAAGATATCTGAAATATTTAGACAAAATTATTTTGCCCAAAACCAGTTTTAAAGCTCTGAAATATTTTTTTGGGCTGCCAAACATTTTTTTTAAACCTATAATCATGCTAGGCCTTTTATTTTAAAAGGATCCAGTCAATTTCTTCTATTAATGGGCTAATTAGGTTGGTTTGTTTCTTTAAAAGTCTTTATTTCTTTCAAGTGGGCTGGTTTAATACCTTAATGTTTTGTTTGGGCCTGCGTTTTCTGGCCTTTGGCCAAAATGCGCGTTTCATTAAACTGCCCCATCAAAACGCTCGTTTTGCTCCCTCTCTTCCCTACTTCACCTTTCTTGTTCCTCATTTTGAATTTTGCTTCCCAATTCCCTGCATTTTCTGCATTTTTCTCTCCATCTTCCTCACATGTTCTTTTTCTCTATTTTGGGTGTGTGCCAATCTCTTCCTTAATCTCTGCATCGTGTAGGAAGGCAACCATCTATTTAATGTTATGGATAAGAAAGTAAGTCAAAGACTGATGGCTAAGACTAAAGACAAGGAAAATGCTCATTGTTCCCATGGAGAACCAATCTCCATCCCTTATTCTTCCTTTTCAGATGACCAAATAGAGATTGAATCTCTTATCAAGAGAGCTTGAAGGTCTGCTGGAAAGCTAGACAAAGGGAAAGGTAAAATGTTTGACCTTAAACCATCTTCTCCTTCTGCAATGCCTAAACCAGAGGGTTCCTTAAACCCTAGACCTCCCATTGCAAAACCTATCTCTGAGAAACTGGTTCCATTTTCTTTTGCTTGAAGGCCTTTTTCCTTCTGAACCCTTCTCACCAACCTCAACTCCACCTCTTTCCCTCATTCCCAAAGGCTCAATCACACCTTCACCCGTAATCTCTCCATCACCTACTCCTTTTTCCTCCTCTGCTACTGAGGAAATATTCATTCTTGAACCAAACCATTCATCTGATTCTAAATTAGAATTTGAATCCTAATCTGAACCAGTGCATGCTTCATCCTCTGAAATAGAAACTGAATTTGAACTAGAACATGTGCCTGTGCTTGAGCCTGAACCAAAAGTTCACCCAGTTCCTTTTGCCAAGCCCAGAAAATTCAAAATGTTGGCCAAAAAGACTACATTAACCCTGAGGGAAAAAACTCCAAAATCTATAAGGCCCTTTACTCCTCTATTTGAAAATCAAGTTGCTGAGGAAAACTTCAAAAAATCTTATGAAACTAGGTGAATAGTACCAGATGAACACACTTTTTATACAATAGTTATCCCTCATATTTAGTCTTTTAAATCTCTTTTAGGCTGAATTGAGTAGACTTGGACCTCATTTCATGACTTTGGATCCAATTGTGCCTAATTGCATTTTTCAGCAATACTGAGCATTTTATGCTGTCTCTGTGTTTCATGCATATCTTTAGTTATGGATGTCTAAAAATTCCGAGTCATACCTTGTAGGAAATCTGAGAGAATTATCTACAACTTTCATTCAGGGCTCCAAAGCCAATTCGGATGTCCAAAAGGTCATATGCCGCATGGAAGCCAGAGAAGACATGCTGTCACAGGATCCTGACCTACATGCAGTGTTTGGGCCATAACTTAGCTGTAGATGTCATATGGACTTGAAACTGGTCCCATTGGAAATCTAACAGACAGAGATTCAATTTTTATGAAGATTGGTTCACCAGAGTTTATATTTTAGATGGTCTAATTTGCTGTCGAAGTTGGCTGATGGTTACAGAAACCTGTTGGCACTTAAATGGGCCTAACTTCCTCATGACAAGTCCAAATGAGCCCAAACCAAAGCCCAATTAAAGCTAAGGCCCATGGGAATAAGTGTGCCCTAAGGGAAATTTAGGTGTGCATGTAATTTTGGAGGTCTATATGTTCAGAAAGGGGCAGCCGAAATTCATATTAGACACTTAGGATATTTTAGACAGCTTTTGAAGTTTCTTTAATCTTTAAGTTTTCTCTCTAGATATTTTGTAAGAACTTGGCTTCTCTTGTTCATGGAGGGCTAATTCATCAAATCAATCCAGGTTTTTGGCTGTTCTGATTATTGATTCTGATATTATGCTTTAATTTCTATTCATTCAATGATTAATCTACTTCTTGCTTCCTCTGAACTATTCTGTTTGAATTGTTAAATTTGAATTTGGATCTTCATGTGTGATTGCTTAATTGCATGTGAGTAAAGAGGAACTTAAAAGGTTAATTAATATTTCTAAGCTTTTGGATGGATTAATTACCTTGGCTGGATCATGGACTTAGGTAAAACTGGACTTGAATGTTTGCGTAATTCATTTAGTCTTTGTTAAATCCGAATTCTGGTTGCTTAATCAGTGGACATCCATAGAGGACTGAGAGGCTTCTTGATGTTTTCTAAGGCCAAGAACATGGTTAATAATTGAATGGATCATTGGAAATCAAGGATGGATTAAAATCAGAATCAGTTAAGACTTGGATTGGTTGTTTTCACTAAAGTTTACCACTTATAATTAATTTCTGTTAAACACTTAAATAAACAAAACCCCCTATTTATATGTTCTTAAAATTGATTCATTAAATAGAATAATCCTTTTGTTCGACCTAGGGTTGCCTTATGCTACAAGTAGCTTTGGTAAACCAACCTTAAACTTTCACTAATTTGAGGAGCCTCGGCAGCTCATCAGTACCTGATTGCTTGATAACTTGGGAATCCAAGAACTCTTCCACCAAGGCAGTTGAGAGGATATTTGCAAAAATGGGCTGGTCTGCTATGCTACAATTAGATGAACTAGTTTTATCAAAGGTAATAAGGCTCTTTTATGCACATTTACAACATTTGCAAGGTTCTAATTCTGGTATAATATATCTAAAATTGTATCTAGCTGGGGTAGAAATGATGTTGACTGAGAAATTATTCGCTAGCCTACTAGAATTACTTGTTAGAGGGGATTGTATATTTGTTCATACGGTCTAGCCATCTGAACTACTTCCTTATGCTGATGCAATGGCATCAATTTGTGACTTTCTAGAAAATAGAGGCCACAGAAGACCTCCTTCATTCCACTATTTTGATCCCATAACTAGGACTTTAGCCAAAATAGTTACAACCCAGCTATTGTCTAGATTTGGAAGCCAAAGTGATTTCTCAACCCTTGACCTATATGTGTTATACCATCTGAAGAACCAATTATCATTGAACCTCCTTCAGTTGATTTTGAACAATATGGCTTGGAATGTCAAAGGAACTAGGCTAAAAATTAGTTTGCCATATGACATGCTAATTATTAAGATCTGCAAGCATTTCAAGGTGGATTTATCTCAATTCATTGCAGAACGTTTTCCATCCAAGTTAGTTCTCAAGAGAGCTCTATCACAACATGTCTGGAGGTGGCCGCGACGCGGATGGTCGACTGAATTTTAGGAAAAAAAATGGAGTCGCCACCAATTGTTTAGGAAAATAGGATACAATTGGAAACCTTTTTTTTAAAAAAAAAAAAAAAAAANCCAGAGATGGGTTTAGTTTTTTTTTTTTAAAACGGTGTACGGACCAGAGATAGGTTTAGGAATCTATTTATGCGTGGAGAAGGTATTAGGCACCCCACAGCATCCGTCTAAAGATGATTATCCTAAATTAGCTATGCGAAGATAAGACAAGATGTGGCCAAAAGATGTCCTTTATTCATTCTCGTAAATAAATTACATTCACTAATAAAAGTATAGTAAATAAATGTGAAATACATGGATTCTAACGAGCCCTAAATCCTTCCTTTCATTGGGTGTATAGGGGTCTATTTGGGAGCTTGAAGTGAGAGGAAAAGAGAGGAGAGGAGAGGAAATGGAGAGAAAGGAGAGGAAGGAAATAGGAGGGGTATTTCTTCCTCTTGTTGGGATGATTAAAATATACAAGGGGAGAGGAAAGAAACAAAAATTTATAATTTTACAAATTTATCCTTTATTTATAAAGTAAATATATTTAATATAAGATTTAATAATATTCTTTAAATAATGTTTGAAAAAGAATTTGAAGAAATAAATAGAGGTACAATAGCAAATTACTCATCTTTTCTCTCTAAACCCCCCAAATTAGGGGAACACAAAAGTGAAGGCAAAAGAGAAATGTGGGGGGTTTGAGGTTACCCCTTAGTTTCCTTCCCATTTTTAATCTTGAACTTCCAAACAAGGGAATTGACACATTTACTCCTTTCTTTTCCTCTTTTTTTCCCCAATTTTAACTCCCAAATAAACCCTAAAACTCCCTTAAAGGTGGCACTTATATCCACCTAAGTTGGATAGATCAGGTCCATCTCATATAAGATAGTCCCGTGTATCTTTACATGATAAGCAAAGGGCCTATGAATTTTATAAACTCGAACAAAAAGCCCTAAATGTAATACACGATTATACACCTCAAAAGGGGTTGGGGTATATGATTTGACAAAATATAAATTAAATAAACAAGTTCTCCAAGTCTCCAAACCACCTTAGAGTTTTGCTAGTGGCCCAAGGATTGTGATCCATTCTCACATAGAACACACATTAGATAGCTCAAAATAGGGAAATTGAAAGTCACATATGCAAAAGCAAGTGGGCAACCACAACACAACACAATAAGCAATAAAATAAAATAATGAAACATGCTAACCTAAAAAGTGAGCCATGCAACACTAAAACACATATGACAGCCACTACACTTAGCATCCATAAGCTTAAAACCAAGAATCATGCTCTAATCCATTTACATAATCTAACGCCCAACATGTATTTCAAGATAACATAATCCTTAAATAAAACAACAGGGCAAAAATCAAAGAGGCATGCTGAAGATAAAAGCAAACTTTAGCTAAAGCATGTGTAACCAAACATTGGAGATTAAGGCATGCAAGTAACATTAAAATGTAAAGAGGGAAGCATGGAAATTATGGGAAAGAATTGGGCTACCAAGATTAAAACTCAATAAAAATTGAAAACAGGGCAAAAAATAGGGAAACTTTGAAATGAAATTTGGGAATGTATGTTTTAGATATTTGGTCTCAAATTTATCTATAACAAAGATACGTGTTTTAAAAATTCAAAGACTAAAAAATCAAGCAAAATGGAGCCCTGCAACTCCAATTACAACAAAACAATTAAGCACTACCAGAATTGACCAGCAATTCGACAGTGCCAGGAAAACAACCAATTTCAAAACAAAAGTAGGAAAAAATACGACATGAAAAAATTGTAAAACAAATATATGAAAAATAAATGTCTCAAGAAACTACAAAGACAAAAATCATGCAAATTAGAGCTCTACAGCTCCATTTAGAAAATAAACACTGAGTATTGCTAAGGAAAACTAATAAATTCGCAATAACAAAAAAATAGTCAACTTCAATCAAAAACTGGGAGCATGATACTTATGAATAAATTCTGAGAAAAATATGTGTTAAATAAACACGCCTCTTAATTCTAAAAAATGAAGAATCATCCAAATTGGAGTTCTACAACTCCCAATATAAAATAAAAACTGAGGGTTGCTAAGGAAAACTGTCAAACCCGAAAATGCATAATATAAAACCAAATCAAGAAAACTCAAAAAGAAAGACATGCAAGGATTAACTATCTCATTCAAAATCAAACGAAAACATAATCAAAATTTTCAAGAACTAAATATGCTCAAAGAGCCAATCAAAACAAAAAATGAACAAGGAGGAAACACAAGCCAAAGATCCAAATTAAGCAAGATTAGAAGCAAAAACCAAATAATTCAAAAGGATTTTTGAAAAATACACATGTTCATTGCACATTCATCATGAAAATGAAGCAAAGAGAGATGAAGAACATGTAATCAAAGTAAAATCAAAAGGAAAAAAAGGGAATTCAAGGAGAAAATAAGGAAAATCAAACATTTCACCATGAATTCAACCAAGCATACATGAAAAATCAAAATAATAAAGGAAAATGATGAAGATTACCTAAAGTTCTTCAAGAAATCCACTCCTTCTTGCTTAAAATGGTTGAACCCATCTTCAAGAAGCTTAAACCTCCTTTGGTTTCTCCTTTTCTTCTTAAAAGTTGGAAGAACAACTCAAGAACATTTTGAAGTTTCTCAAGCTTTCACCCTTTCTCTCAACTTAGCTCTTTTTATCTTTTTTTTCTCTCTCTCAAATATCTCTCCCTCTTTGTGTTTCACATTTGGTCGCTAATGTATAACTATCTTCTTCTTTTTTTCTTAAGCAATTAGCCATTTCCACTTGGAGAGTAAGTTGGGGGTAAGATGATCATTTTCCATACCCTTTGCACCTTCATCCCACTTTTCTTTAGCTTTGCCATGAAAAAATCCATAAATTCTTCCCCAAAATGCCCCCAACCAAATTCCCTCATCATCTTTTTTTTTTTTTACATATATATTTTTATTTTATATAAGAAACCCTAAATATGGCACTTTCATTGAAGTTCCCTTGGGTGAGCACCTTCCATGAAGTTTCCTAGATGTTAGCCCTTTTGAATTCTGCTTAAGAATATTCCTCTAACCTTGGCTGAACCTCCATTCAAATTTCCTACAAGTTTATTTAATTGTTTGATTAAAAGTAAAAACCATAAAACCCAATTGGGTCAAATTAGGTCAAATTGAGCTCAAATAGCTTAACCTTAGACCTAAGTTAGTCCAATTAGTCCTAAATTAAACCTCAAACATATTAAATAGTTCAGAAAATATATATCAATGATTTGGACTAACAATATTAGGAAAACAAAAAATTGGATGGGCCCAAAGGCTCCCAAACTAGGATTTTAACATGGCCGTCTAAGCCTAAAACATGAGTTTTGACCCAAAATCACTAAAAGCTCAAAATATTATAATTTTTATGTCCAAATAAAGTATTTAAGGAAAAGTCCAAAAAATTCTTCTGAACTATGCACTGTGTGCGCTTTACCCCCAAAACTTTAAAAACGTAAGAAATACCTCATTGTACTATTTAAATGTGTAATTTACCCCTAAAGACCAGANAAATGTGTAATTTACCCCCAAAGACCAGACAGATGTCCATTAATAGACGGAAAGAATCACGTTTCATGCACATGATGCGATTAATCTGGGCCATAGTGCAATTTATAGGGATATAAATGAAAATAAATTTATAAAATTATGGTCAAAAAGTAATATTCAAAAAAAATTAGGGCCAAATGATAATATTCAAAATTTTTCATTTGCATGGCACGTGCTCATTTCCATTCATTAAGGAACGAACGTTAGAGTCGTGGGGGTAAAGTGCACATTTTAAAAGTTCAAGGAAGTCTTTCCTATGTTTTTTAAGTTCTAGGGGTAAATTGAACATAGGGCATAATTCAGAAGGGGTTTGGACTTTTCCCAATTATTTATATAAAATCAAATGGGCCAAGAGGCCCCAAACTCAAATTTAAAGAAAATGGGCCAAATGGCATCCTAACTTGGGTTAAAAAGAAGTGGGCTAATGCCCAAACACCAAAACTTTGATCCAAAAGCTAAAAAAAGTCTTAAAGACTTCAAAATCAGATTTCCCACTTGAAAACATAAATTTTGAATTTTAAATAATTAAATTTTTTTTTTTTTGAAAAACATGTAATACCCCTGGACAAAATACAGTGTCTACAAGCTTTTTCCACTGTCAAACCTCAAGGAGAACCATCTAATAGCTCTTAGTCTACTCTTGGTCCTATTTCTGCAAGCTCTTCAAAGAGGCCTGCTCCTTCTACACCTAGTTCTTCCAAATCTGCAAAGAAGCAAAAAACTCAACCTCAACTAGCTCATCCCTCTAAGCCAATTGACCATGTGGAGTGGATATCAACTGTCAAGCCTGCAGAATTAGCCAATCATATTGGAAAGCGGCTCAACTATTTCCAAATTACAATTTTTAATTGCACTACTAGACTTGCAGTGGTTGAGAAAGAATTAACCCTCACAAAGAAAGAGTTTGCAGCCTTGAAGGCTTCAAAGCCCTCTCCCTCTTAGGATTATATTTCTGATTTTCTTTGTTAACGTTTCAATCTTGTATGTAGTTAGATTGACTATTCTCCATCCTTTTGTGTTCTTTTCTTTTTGCATATCATGACATTCTGCATTTGTCCATATTTTGCCTCATTTTTGTTAATGGAGAATCACTTTGAATATGTAACAATATCTTTTCTGGTTCTCTCTATTTTGCTTAATGTATTTTGCTATTTGTTTTCTGATTTAAATTTTGGCATATTTTATTTCTATCAGCTGTTATTCTTCTCCCTAGTCTCTTTGATAATGACAAAGTGGGAGAAATCTAAGATATTATGTTTAAACTGTTGGATTTTTTCCAAGTTTAAACTCCATTTGTCTGAAAATTTGTTTTGAAAACTGCTTCAAGAACTAGTTTTGAAATCTGTTCTGAAGTATGTATATTTTCGAAGGGGGGGGGGGGGAGAGATTTCATTTAGGCATTTGTCATCATCAAAAAAGGGGAGATTGTTGGCCCCATAATTGTCCAGTCCAGTTTCAATGATAACAAATGATCCTAATGTTACTAACCTTGTTCTTTTGCTTAAGTGTTTGTTTTAGATCAGATTAGTAAAAAGTCTTGGGAACTAGTTCTTTCCTCAACAAAGAACTAGTTATGGTGAAAGATGACACGTTCTTCTAGAAGTTAACTATCCAAGAGTGCTGATGTGGATAAGGAATCGTGAAGAATCTAGAAGAACTAGGAACTCTTAAGATGTGCTAGGAAATTACCTCAGCATAAAGAGGAAATTTCCTTTTGAAGGTGCCATTGCAAGATCTACTTTTTAAGGCTAAAAGAAAGAGATATTTTGTCACTAAAAGACAAAAGGATAAAGTAGTGGGTTTTCTTTTGTGTTGCGCTTGACTGTTGTCCAAAGGTTAGATGGTTATTTGCTGGTCATTACATTTACCCATCTCCCTTTATCATACAAGACCCAAGGCATCAGAAAAGTAGAGAAAGAAGAATGTTACTTTTTACTAAGTCTTTGTACTTTGTTTTTCTCTCTTCTTCTTCTTCAAGTACAATAGTTTCAAATTCATCTATGTTCAGAGAGTTGCTTTTATGGGGCTACATTTATGAAAAATGGGATTATGTAATCAAATTTATGTGGGAAAAATCTGAATGAGAGACCTCTGCCTTGTTTGCTAGAGGGTGTGACTTCTTGGTTAACTTGAAGAAAAACTATGGATGTAAAGCTTTGAGAAGCTTGGACAACTAAACTTGATTCTAGTGGAACCTTAAGCAATTAGGAGAAGTGGAAGTAGGCAATGCTAGCCAAACCATTATAAAAATCTCTTGCTAAACTCTCTTTCTCCTTAATCTTCTTTAATTATGAGTTTATTAGCATTTTTTAGATTTATATTTCCTTCTGCTGCCTGAGTATAATATTATGATTTACTCTTACTTTGTTCTTCAACGATTTAGCTAGTTCACCATTTTTGTTAAGTTCCTTTTTATCAGATAAGTAGTTCTTAAATTAAGAGAACTAGTTCTTGAGATGAACAGTCTTCTGAGCAAAACTTTATTTTAAGAACTAATTTAGCATAAATATTTAAAATCTCCTATTCAGCCCCCCCCCCCCCCCCCCCCCCCCCCCCCNCCCCCCCACACCCAATCTCTATGAGTATTTCCTGTAACTTTCAAGAACAATATGATCGACTTCTCATGCTTTTAGGTGGTAAACCCATCCTTCTCATTCTGCCAACATAGTTGGTAAGACACTAAACTCATCTTTTCCTTGGATCATAGACATTGATGCCTCATATCACATGACACCTCATCCTTTTAGCCTGATTGTGAAGCACACTTATTCACCACCCTGTGAAAATTCTCAATGGGATGTCCATAGATATAGGGAAAGTTCCCTTAACTGATGATCTCACTCTTGATAATGTTCTTTGTGTACCACAAGTTACTTGCAACCTTCTTTCAGTCAGCAAACTCACCAAGCAACTAAATTGTGCTATAGTTATCTTTCTTGAATTGTGTTTTCTTCTTCTCATTAGTCTTCGAGCTAACGAATTATAGTAGCCAGCTAAGGCTCCAAACAAGCAAGCAAGGGTTGCACTAACTGCAAGCATAACCTTGAGGAAAACTCTTGCAATAAAATTCTTCTTTTCATAACCTTTTAATATACCAGACACATTAATATCGTTAGGAACCTTGATAAGTGCCTTAACTCCTTCTGGCATTCAGCAATTGCATCTTCTTTTTGCTACATGTTGAGGTTGAAGCATTGAAGGTAGCAGCAATGGTAGAACAATCATCCATGACAAACTTCTTGTAACCCTCCAAGTCGACATTAGTAACTCAACCAAAGTTTGTATAGCCATCAAATTGGAAATCATCATCATCAATTACCTCAAACTTAAAGCTCATCATAAAAGGTTTTACACAATAATTAACTTCAACTATTGGTTGTTTCTTTTGTGGTAAGCATATTGCTGGAAATTTCCATTCTCATCAATTGTAGCTTGGAAATAATATCTTGTATTGTTGTCACAACATACTCAGAGGCAGCGGCGATGCAGATGACAAACATAGAAAAAATATTAATTTTTGAAAGAAAACTTAGAGTCGTCACCAATTGTATTGAGAAAATGAAAAATAATTAGAAAACTCCTTTTTAATTTTTAAAAATGGTCTACGAACCAAAGATGGTTCGGGAGTTAATTTGTGTGTGAGGAAGGTGTTAAGCACCTCACAACACCCGTCTAAAAGAAGGTTACCCAAAAATTAATTGTGCGAACATAATATAGTCAAACAGTGTATTTTATTTATCTCAGAATAATAAATGCATTACATGAATATCTAACAAAATTAGAAAAACAAAGAATTTAAAAGTGCTTTGCATACAACTAACTTGTCCTAAATCCTTCCACCCATTCCTCGCATATGGCGTCCTCCTGGGTGGCACCTATCCTTACCTAGGACTAATAAAGTGAGCCACCTAATATGCAGATGGATCAATCAATCATATTCCTAAATGCTATGCAAATATATGAGTATAAATATTACAACACATTTCCTTGTCCAATAGGGGATGAGTACATAATTGGAAAATGCAATCAAAATAAACAAGAGCTCTCCGAGCCTCCGAATCGCCTTAGGTTTTGCTAATGGCCCAAGGATTGTGATTCCCTCTCACATAGAACACACATTAGATGACTCATAATCAAAGCAAACCTTAGCTGAAACATGTATAACAAAACATTGGAGACTAAGGCATGCAAGTAACATCAAGATGTAAAGAGGGCAGCAAGGAAATTATGGGACAAAATTGTGATAGTAAGATTAAAACTCAAACAAAATAAAAAAAAAATAGGGCAGAAAACAAAGGAACTTTGAAACAAAATCTGGGAATGCATGCCTTAGATATTTGGTCTCAAATTCATATATAACAAAGATACATGTTTAAAAAATTCAAAGAATAAAAAATCATGCAAAATGGAACCCTACAGCTCTAGTTATAACAAAAAAAAAACTAAACACTACCAAAATTGACCAGCAATTCGACAGTGCTAGAAAAACTAACAATTTCAAAATGAAATTGGGAACAAATGCGACATGAAAAAAATTATAAAAAAAAAAATTGATACGATAGACATATGTCTTAGATCCTACAGAGATAAGAATCATGCAAATTGGAACTCCACAGCTCCATTTAGAAAATAAACACTAAAGGTTGCCAAGGAAAACTGACGAACCCGTAGTAATAGAAAAACAATTAAATTCAATTAAAAACTGGGAGCAGGGTACACATACATAAATTATGAGAACAATATATGTGGAAGAAACACGTCTCGTAATTCTAACAAATCAAAAACCACCCAAATCGGAATTCTATAGCCCCAGATATAAAATAAAAATTGAGAGTTGCTAGGGAAAACTATCAAACCCAAAAATGGATAATATAAAACCAAATCAAAAAAACTAAAAAACAAGACATGTAAGGATCAACGTTCTCATCCAAAATAAAAACAAAACATAATCAAAACTTTCAAAAAAACTAAATATGCTCAAAGAGCCAATCAAAACCGAAAATGAACAAGGAGAAAATAGAAGCCAAAGATCCTAATTAAGCAAGATTAGAAGCAAAAACCAAAGGATTCAAAAGGATTTTTAAAAAGTACACATGTTCATTGCACATTCATCATGAAAATGAAGCAAAGAGAGATGAAGAATGTGTAATCAAAGTAAAATTAAAAGAAAAATGGGCATTCAAGGAGAAAATAAGGCAAATCAAACATTTCACCATTAATTCAACCAAGCATACATGAAAAACCAAAAGAATAGAGGAAAATATGAAGATTACTTAAAGTTCTTCAAGAAATCCACTCCCTCTTGCTCAAAATGATTGAACACACCCTCAAGAAGCTGAAACCTTCTTTGATTTCTCATTTTCTTCTCAAAAATGGGAAGAACAACTTAAGAACACTTTAAAGTTTCTCAAGCTTTCACCATTTTTCTCTTTATTTTCTCCCAACTTAGCTCTTTTGATATTTTTTCCCCTCAAATCTCTCCCCTTCTTTGTGTTTCACATTGGGAGCCTCATTGTGAGAGGTTTTCTCTATATTTCTCTTAAGCAATTAGCCCGATCAACTTGGAGAGCAAGTTAGGGGTAGTTTGGTCTTTTTCTACCATTTTTGCACCTTCCTCCCACTTTCCTATAGCCTTTTCATATGAAAAATCCAATAATTCTTTCTCAAAATGTCCTAGTTGACCTTCTTTCAAATTTTTAATCATATTAATCCCATTTTTACTGAAATAAAAAAAGAAATCCTCAAAGGGAGCTTCTTGACACTTGCAAGGTATATGCAACATCTGTTCTCTTGATATTTTGCTAAAACCTTAAATCAATAATTCTCCCTTAGCTTGGCCAAAATTCACCTTCATAATTCCTACAAAGTTATTTCATTTTTGATTAAAATTAAAAGCGATAAAATCTTAATGGACCAGTTGGGCCAAATTAGGTCAAAGTGAGCTTAAAGGGCTTAACCTTGGACCTAAGTTAGTCCAATTGGACCCAAATAAAACCTCAAAAATATTAAATAGTCTATTAATCATTTTTCATTTTTTTGGACCAAAAACATTTGGAAAACAAAAAAAATTGGGTGGGAACAAAGGCCACAAAACTAAGATTTTAGCAAAATGGATCAAGCCCAAAACATGGGTTTTGACCCAAAATCAATAAAAACCCAGAAAAGTATAATATTTATGTCCAAAAAAATCAAATGGGCGAAGAGACTCCAAACTCAAATTTAAAGAAAACAAACCAAAAGGCCTCTTAAATTTGGTTAAAATGAAGTGAGTCAATGCCTAAAGACCAAAACTTTGATCCAAAAGCTAAAAGATGCCTTAAAGACCTTACAATCAGATTTCCCACTTGAAAAAATAATAATTAAAAATAATTTTTTAAAAATGTGTAACACTCACGGATAAAATACAGTGTCTATAGTTTGCCCCTATTTACATGTTTGCTATTTGAGAAACGTGAGAAGCGATTGTTTTCAAGTCCTCACATATGAAACATGTAAAGATAGTAGACAAGTATTTTGTCTAGGATAAAGGAAAAGACAAGTGTCATTATTCAAGATGACTCATGATGCAAAAAAAACTAGACCCATAAAGACCAAGATCCGAGCCTAGGAACTAGCAATGAAATTTAAAACCACGATTTGAGCTTGAGAATTGGCAGAAAATTTAAAACCAGGATACTAGGATTCGAGCTTGGGAACTAGCAGAAAATTTAAAATTAGGATTCAAGACAAGGAATTAGGAGAAAATTTAAAACCAGGATTCGAGCCTAAGAATTGGCAGAAATTTAAAACCAGGGTTCGAGCCTAGGAATTGGAAGGAAATTTAAAACTAGGATTCTAGCCTGAGAATTGGCAAAAAAAATTAAAACCAAGATTCGAGCCTAAGAATTGGCGAAAAATTTAAAACCATGATTCGAGCTAAGGAATTGGCAAAAAAAATTTAACTAAGATTCGAGCTTAGGAATTTGCAAGAATTTTAAAACCAGAGTTCAAGCTTTAGAATTGGCAAGAAATTGAAAACTAAGATTCGAGCTTGAGAATTGGCAAGAAATTTAAAATCAGGATTCGAGCCTTGAAATTGGCAAGAAATTTAATACCAAGATTTGAACCTAGGAATTGACAAGAAATTTAAAACCAGGATTCGAGCCTGGGAATTGGTAGATCTTTTTTAAAAAAAGGTTGCATGATATGCAAGAAAATGATATGAATGGCGAATGCCTAAAATGAAAATAAGAATGTGGGTCAAGGCCTAAAATGCAAAGTAATAGATTGATGGATCAAATCCTTCTTTCGAATTGAAGCCACTAAATTCGAAAAATGCAAGTTGCTTGCTCAATGAAAAATTTGTTCAATCAAATTTTGCCCCTATTTTGGTCAAGTTCAAAGCATTGCTTTTTGCATGAATTTTTATCAATATTAACCCTTTGCAAAGATCATGGTACTGCTCTAAGTCACTTCTTCAATCCTTAATGCTCGTCATGTCAACTGAGTAAGAATCACTCTTATTTTATTTAACAAAAATTAATGAAATAAGTCACGCATTCAAGAAATGACATAATGGTGAAGAAAAGATAGAGACAAGACAAGACCTCCAGCAATAACACTAGGCTCCCTTCTAATCCTAAGCTGAGGGTGGCTCGGGTATAAAGCCTATGAGTAGTGTGCAGGGTTATAGTGTTAGTGCATAGTGTGTGTGGGAGAAACATACAAACCTCATCCTACATCTACCTTATATTACCCAGCTACAAGAAAAACACAAGAAATATGCAATAGAAATAGGCTATCTATGAATGCAAAAATAGCATAATAGACATCAGAATATATCAGGAAGGAAAAAACATAAAATGAAAAAATTTAGGGATAAAGGAAATACACAAGGCTATATTAAGTTCACACAATCGATTTATTGGGCTTTGACTCTCTAATAACTCCTTAGTGGAGTCACCAAACTATCAGAATGTACCCGAAAGTCGCTACGATGCAAATAGTGAACTTAGAAAAATATTAGTTTTCAAAAGAAAAACTTGGAGTCGCCAACAATTATTTAGAAAAAATAGGGTACAATTGAAACCCTTTTTAATTTAAAAAATGGTCTACAAACCAGAGAGGGTTCAGGAGTCAATTTGCGTGTGGGAAAGATGTTAGACACCCCATAACACCCATCTAGAAAGACGATTACCTGAAATTAATTGTATGAATATAATATGGAAGAAAATGTGTATTTTATTTATCCCAAAAATAATAAATATATTTATAGGAATACCTGAAAAAAGTAAAGATAGAGAAATTAAATGTGTCATGCATGATTTCTTTACCGAGACCAAAATCCTTTCACCCTTTTCTCGGATAAAGCGCCCTCCAAGGTGGCACTACTTTCAACTAGGTTGGATAAACAAAGTTATTCCATAAAGGAATCAGACAATCTATCCTCCCATGATAGGTGAAGGGGCCTGCGGATACTATGTTGTGCAAATATATATTTTATATGGAGTGCAAATGCATGATTTTAAGTATTACAATACTTTTCCTTGTACAATGGGAGGGGATTTAAATTACATCTAAATGAAAAAAAAAAAGTTACATCTTCGCTCCGGGACTCAGATTGATCTCACATCTTCCTACTTAGGAAAATAGATCTGTTTACATACCACATGACATCACCAGTGTCCATAAAGAGGAAAAAGAAACTCATGCACTCATGAAAATTGCAATTAGTGAAAAAAACAACTAAGAAAGACATTAACCAAAATAGTACAGAAACAACAAAGGAACCAAACCCAAAACAATCCCAAAGTAGCCAAAGAAAATATACTAAAACATAATTTAAACGAAGCAAGCAAGTGGGCCAGGAATAGTCACTTAAACAGGGTCCGACAATAGCGAAACTAAATCAAAACAACAAGGAAGAAAATGATGGGTTATTTTCTAAAAGAATAGTCATGCATTTCAGACAAGAAAACAACCCATTTAGAGCAGCTCAAACATTGCATAATCAATCTCATTTTTGTGCCAGAACAGCACAAAGGTAAATACCAATACAAAGCATTAGAATAGCGGAACAACATAGACCAAATCATGCTCACATAGCCTCCCAATAGCCATCACACATGCCCAGATCAGCAATCAGTAAAATGTACTAAATGGCAGCTAAACACATAAGAAGAATGCACCAGGAAGTGAGGTAAAACATACCGGGATAGGCACACTTATAAAAAGACAAATCCGAAGAAAAATCAAAGAATTCACATGCTAATCATTTATCCGAAACAACCATGAATCAAAATATAAAATTAGACAAAACTCAATAAATGCACATGCTAATCAACTACCTAAAACAACCATATTCGAATTAGAACTAGAAGCAGTAGAAAAATGTTAAAATATTGAGGACACACATATTACAATTCTATCAAGATATGAATAATGCAAAATGGAGCGATATAGCTCAAATAAGAGACGAAAGATTGAACACTGTCAGAGACATGACAACAATGAAAGTGCAACAATGAACAACCATATTCAGATTGAAATTGGGAGCAAGATATACATAAACAAATTCTGAAAATTTTCTACATCGAAAAAACATGTCTTACGGTTCTAACAAAATGAGAATTGATAAATACAATTTTTATACATTAGTTAACCATCATTTTTAGTCTCTTAAACCTCTTCTATGCTTAATTGATTGGGCTTGGCCACATTTTATAAGTTTGGGTTCCAATTGGACTTAATTGTATTTTTCAACATTATTAGGAATGCTTCTGTATTTCAGGTATAACTTGAGTTCTGGACATCTGATAATCATGAATCTTACCTTGTAGGAAAGTTGAGAGAAATCTCTACAATTGTGAGTCAGAGCTCCAAGGCTGATTCAGGTGTCCAGCGGGCCATTTTAAACCTGGAAGTTAGGACAAAGATGCTGTCACTGGATCTTGGACCGTATGAAGAGATTGGGCCATAAATTGGGTTGTGGGTGTCTTATGGACCCGAAACCAGTGCCATTGGACAGCTGAGACATAAATCTTCAACTCTTGTGAAGACCACTTATCCAAACTATGGCATTTTGATGGTGTTAGAGCCCCTTGAAGTTGGCTGATGAGTCCAGAGAGCTGTTAAGAGTAAATTGGTCCTAACTCTCTCATCCTAAGATTGATTAAGGAAAATTCGGTGTCCAATTAAAGCTAAGAGAAAGAGGATTAATTCTAACCTAGGGGCAGTCTTGGAATTTAGATATTTTGGACAGTTACAAGGACAAAAAGAGGAGAACGTAGGGAGCATTCCCAATTGAGCAGTCTTGCATCTTTTTCCTCTCCTCTTTTTGGAGGTTTTCTTTTCCCTTTATGTGTAATGAATTCTTCCCTCTCGTTCATGGAGGGCTAGACCTTTAATCAATCTAGGTTTTGACTATCTTGATGTTTAATTCTGAGATTTTGGTTTAATTATTCTGCATTCAGTTATTAATTAAATTTCTTTCCTTCCTTTTGTTTAATTCTGATTGAGTTGCTAAATTTGATTGGGATGTTCATGTGATAATTGCATAAATTTCATGTGTTAAAAGAGGATTGCAAAGATTAAACAATGTTTCAAAGGTGTTTGACAAATTGTTTAACTTGGTTGGATTTTGGTTTTTAGGATAATCTGGAATTAAATGGATGCTTGATTTGTTTAATCTTAGTTGGCCGAGTTCTAGATGCTTATCCAGTAGAGGATCCACGGATCATCTTGAGGCTTCTTGATGTGATCTAAGGCCGAGAATTAGGTTAGTGATTGAATGAATCCACTGTAATCAATAATGGATTAAAATTAAGATTAGTTAATTCCCTGGATTGGTTGTTTCCTTAATTCTATTGACTATTTTTAATTGCTTTTTGTTGACAATATTTGCAAAACCTTCCTTCCTATTTGTTAACCTCCTAATTTGATTCTGTAATTAGAGTGATCCAAGGACTTGACCCGGTGTTACCTTATACTGCAAGTAGTCTTGGTGAACCGGCTATAAATAGATATAATTTGATAGCCTCGACAGTTATCAAGAATCATGTAAAATGGAGCTCTATAGCTCAAATTAGAGACAAAAGACTGAACACTGTTAGAGACATGACAACAGTGACAGTACAACAATGAACTGCCATGCTTAAATAAAAACTGGGAGCAATAGAGCCATGCAAAAAATCTGAAAATTTCATACATTGAGGACACGTGTCTTACGGTTCTAAAAAGATGAGAATCATGCAAAATGGAGCTCTATAGCTCAAATTAGAGATAGAAGAAGAAGTGATGCTAAGGCCAAGACAGAAGACACGAAAATGGCTAAATTAAGTGCCTTTGATGCATCAATTCACACCCAAGCTCATATCCAGAAATCCAAATACCTAAGAACCATTCCACCAACATGAATTCCATGCTAAAATTAATAATTTTTTTTTTCAAACAAACATTTAGCTAAAGAACTACTAGACAACCTCTACACTAAATTCAAACATGCATCAAATCTTACGAAAGTTAGAATCAAAATCCCTCATAGAATTCAGCATCATAAACTCAAATCAATATCTCTATTGAAAATAAGCTAAACACCCAAGTACCTTTGAACCAATTTCATAATAATAAAAGAACTCTATTATCTAAAAAATGCACAGATTGGAGAAAGCCACGATAACCCACAAACTTCAAATGAGCAAAACGAAATAATAATAAAAATGAAAGAAAACATGAGTCGAATAGAAAATATTGGGTACAATGAGCATACCAAACTAGAAACATTAGAATAGAATTGTCACTGCAAAACCCAACCGAATAGGAATTCAAAGAAAACTAAGAAAAACAGAGCATATTTTCAAATTACTCACTCTAAACCAAAATCATAGGAGAAAGGCAAATTCTACAGGAGCATAAAAGCTAAAAGGAGTTGAGATTACCCTTGTTGGAGCTCAAACTCGTTTATGAAGCTTTAGGTTCTAGAAATCAAATTCAAATTCTTCTTCCTTCTCAATCTCCAAGCTCTCTTTCTCCCTTTTCCTTACTCTTTCTCTGTTTCTTTTTTCTCCACCATAGCTCTCTCCCTCTTTATTTTCTTCTCCTCTTTGCTTTCTTCTTCTCTATTTTCTCTTCCTTTTCCTCACGTTGGTTCTCTCTTTTTTTCCCGCAACCTTCTTTCTTCCCTTATTTGGTGTTCTCTTCCCCTTTATCTCTATCTCACGCACACACTTGCTCTCCTTCTTTAGATATTTTTCTTTTTTTCTTCACTTTCCCATCTTGCCCTTTAATCTCCACCGCCCATCTCTACCTTTTTTTTTTTTTTTAATTTAGTTATTTGCTAAATAAGGATAATGTATGGACTTGGACCAATGGAGAGAGAAGGAAATCTATTCCTTATTCTCCTATTGGTGCTCCTAAATCTAGTGACACAAAAATCTATTTACTATTTTTTTTTATATTATTCACTATTTGCAAAGATTTAATTATTGAAGAATAGGGTAAATGGGCTAGATAGAAAAATAAGGGCTAAACTAACAATGGACTAGGCCTAGAGTTTGCTTCATTACAAAGGCCCAAACAACAATATAAAAATTAATAATTAAAAATTAAGAATTTATATCCTTTTTTCAAAAAGAATTTTTATAACATGACAAAGAACCAGAAGTTGTTAGGCACCCCACAACATCCTTTTAAAGATGGTTACCTAAATTAGCTATGGAAAGATAAGAAAAGATGTGGCCAAAAGATGTCATTTATTCATTCTCGTAAATAAATTACATTCACTAATAAAAGTGCATTAAATAAATGTGAAATGCATGAATTCTAATAAGCCCAAAATCCTTCCTCCCTTCGGGTGTATAAATCTCTCCTCAAGTTGGCGCTTATCTCCCCCTAAGTCGGATAGATCAAGTCTGTCTCATATTAGACAAACATGTCTATCTTTCCATGATAAGGGAAAAGCCTATGAATTTTGTAAACTCAAACAAAAAGCCCTAAATGTAATGCATGATTATACACCTCAAAAGGGGTTGGGGTATATGATTTTTCAAAATATAAATTAAATAAAAAAACCATCCAAGTCTCTGAACCACCTTAGGGTTTTGCTAATGGCCCAAGGATTGTGATCCCCTCTCACATAGAACACACATTAGATGACTCAAAATAGAGAAATTGAAAGTTACGTATGCATAAGCAAGTGGGCAACCACAATACAACAAAATAAGCAGTAAAATAAAGCAAATGAAACATGCTAATCTAAAAAGTGAGGGTTGTAACACTAAAGCACACATGGCAGCCACTACACTTAGCATCCATAGGCTTAAAACCAAGAATCATGCTCTAATCCATGTACATAATTTAATGCCCAATATGTATTTCAAGATAACATAATCCTTAAATAAAACAACATGGGCAAAAATCAAAGAGGCATGCTCAAGATCAAAGAAAACTTTAGAAAAATCATGCATAACCCAACATTGGAGTTTAAGGCATGCAAATAACATTAAAATGTAAAAGGGCAACATGGAAGTTATGGGACAAAATTGGGGCGACAAGATTAAAACTCACCAAAAATTAAAAAAAAAATAGGGCAGAAAATAGGGGAACTTTGAAACAAAATCTGCGAATGCATGCCTTGGATATTTGGTCCCAAATTTATATATAACAAAAAGACATGTTTTACAAATCCAAAGAATAAAAAATCATGCAAAATGGAGGCCTGCAACTCTAGTTACAACCAAAAAAAAAAAAAAAAACTTTGCCAGAATTCCTACAAGTTATTTTATTATTGGGCCAAATCAGGTTAAAGTGAGCTCAAAGAGTTCAACCTTGGACTTAAGTTGGTCCAATTAGACCCAAATAAAATCTCAAACATATTAATTAGTCCAGCAATCATTTTTCATTTATTTGGACTAAAACATTTGGAAAACAGAAAAATAGGTGGGCTCAAAGGCCTCCAAACTAGGGTTTGAGCATGACAGGCTAAGCTTAAAACATGATTTTTGACTCAAAATCACTAGAAGCCCATAAAATTATAATCTTTATGTTCAAACAAAGTATTTAAAGAAAATCAAAGAGTTCTAGAACTGACTTGATTGCCACTTGAGGTGAAATCCTAGGCTATACAACATTAGGGACATGATTTAGGCTATTTTTGGACCATTTGAGCCTTTCAAGCCAACCTATGCATGATTGTAATCCCTAGTATACCCATTGAGCCTAATTGAACATTTTTCTTTGTCACCCACAATTTATCCTAGCCTTTAAATATTTTTCCTAACTTTTTCCCCTTCACTCGTAGCATATGATCATTCTAAGAAAAATACTTAGAGCTATGGAGTTATTTGGGAGGATGGGTGGAGTTAAGAGAAATAGTCTGTTGCTTCTTTGTTTAGCAAAGTAAATGAAAAAAAAAATGAATGAAGGAATGAAAAAGAAAAGAAATTAGAGTGCTACACCCCTTGTTCATTAAATAAATTAAGTTTGGGGATGTAGTGGCTTAATCATGAAAAAGAAAAGCAAAAGAAGCAACAAATAAATGGAACAAGAAAAAAAAATAAACAAATGGAAACAAAAGTGGTTGATGAGTAAAATTGATAATATGTTTGAGGGAGTTAGTTTGAAAAGTTGGTGCTCTTAGTCCTAGAATGGTTGTGTTATGGGTGATTTGAGCCTTATTGGTATCCTTTATCCTACCTTAACCTTAGCCATACATTACTAGCTTAAGAAAGTCCTATTGATCTTTGATGTTGTGAGCAGCCTACATTAGTTGAGAATGACATGAAATGCAAGCTTATGGAATTCTCCAATTTATACATTTAGAGGTCTATTCGCATGTTCTTGTTTGTATAAACTCTTTTGAGTTGCAAGGGGTTAAGTGAAAAGGGCTAAACGCACACGCAATCAAGGAATTATAAGTGAGGTAAATTTTGCACTTGAATTAAAATTCTACATAGTCTTAATGTGTTGAGTTTTCTTTGAGCTATGATTATTTGTTATCTTTGAGGTCAGTTTGGTTAGTAGACTTATGTTGTCACACATGTGTTTTAGTTCTTGATTAGCTCTTTTAGTTTATTTATTTATTTTGCTCGAGGACTACCAAAAAATTAAGTTTTGGGGTATTTGATGTAGTTTATTTTCTATCCACGATCTAGACACCATCCACTTAACCTTTAGTTAGGCTTTAAGGTATTTATCGGTCTTAATCTTGTGTTTTTATGTTTGTTTTGTAGGTTTTGTAATCATGGCAATTGGGTATGATTTGGTGCTGTTTAAGTGCTGAAAAAGAAGAAAATTTGATGTCTGGCTGAAGCCTAGGAACCTAGGCGCCCAACTTGCTGTTCTTGGTAGAGAGGTCAACGCCTAGGCACCCAAACCCAGAGCCTAGGTGCCCAGATACTGCCTTGTACTTGATTTTGTCCAGTTTTCCTACTTTTGTAGGTTCTTAACCTTAAAAGGTTTCGTAATGTATTTACACTTCTTAGGAACTATAAGTAGGATTTTGTAGAAGTAGATTCGGGTTCCTAATTAGTTTCTACAAGTTTAGAATTGAAGGAGAAAAGAGCAAAGCGCGAAGGAGAAAATGGCAAAGGATCCTGCTTATCAACTAGTTTTTCTTCTTCTACTTTTCTTGAATTATGTTGAGATTTATTGTTAGGATGTTAATTGCTTTAATTATGAACTAGTTTCCTTTTCTAGGGCTATAATGTAGCCTAATTATGATGTTTTAAATATTTTCTATTAAGTTAATCTATAAATTGTTTTCTCTAATTGAGTGTTCATCTCTGTGCTTAATGCTTCTAATTAACCGATCACTAATTAGATGATGGGTTAATCATAATGAGACCGAGAAGAGATTTATGTGTGTAGTTCATTGGGATTAATTCCATAGATTGCATGTGGGATAGGAAAATATCTCCATGGTCTATACAGTTGCTACATGGGATCCATAGAACTTAATGAATTCCTAGTTGTTTTTAATTCACATAGAAATATAGCAGATTAGCAATTAGGGATGTTTTCATTAGATCTTGAGAGAGAGGCTAGTGCAAATATTAGGGAATCTTGACTATAAATTAGAAGAACAATTCTAGATTAATGAGATAGGGAAGTGAATTTGGATTAGTTTTGGTGAAATCAGAAACCCTAGGCTTTACTTCCATAGTTAAATCTTGATTTTCCTTGCTTTCATTTTATTTCTCACTATTCTCAATTATCATTTTCCCTTATGCATTTAATAATATTATCTTTGAATCAAGTCGTATATAAGGATTGGCTTCCAAGCCGTTGCCTAGTACATGTCTTTAAAGAGGGATGATATGAGATTCAATTTTAATTATTAAACAGAAAAGGTTAAATTGATTTTTGAAATTGTTCTCTTTGTGGTTTGTTTCAATGGCCAACGAGGAGTTTGAGCCTGCAATTCTTAAGCTAGAATGGAGATAGGGAGTTGGAGAGAAAAGCAAGCAAGATTTGGATTTTCTCATGTTAAGGGGTAACATGACTGTGTATGTTAATCTAATCTTAGTCATTCATTCTCATTAAAAATATATCAAAGGGGCTACTCCTAAAGTAAGTTTGGTAAGGGGTAATGAGGGTAAAGTTTATTGAAGTATAACTTTTGTACATATAGAAGGAAGCCTTTTTACATAAAAAAGACTCTAGCTAGGATCAACTTGAGTATCCTTTAGGCATTTTAAGATTCTTATAGATTGATACTAGCTAGAGATTTTTTTTTTTTAATATGAATTGACTTGTTTTGTATATGTAAAAATTTACCCTAATAAAATTTACCGTGACTCCCTACCAAGCACACTCATCAAAGTTTTCATTTTCTTTTTCTTTTTCAATCTTTCTCCCCCATCATCCTTGGGCTCCTACTACGCCTCACTCCGGTCTCGACGGGAAGAAAGGTGAGGCACCCACCCAAAATGGAAAGAGAACATTATAAAATTTGTTATGGAATATGATTAAATTGTCTTAATCTTGTTGATATAGAGTTCAGAGGTGAAGAAAGATACTAATGTGAGTTTAACTCAGTCATTGAATAAATTCTTGATTAACCAAACACATTGCAATTTTAATTAGCTTACTAAAATCTATACTTCATATATCAAAATTTTGAGGTTTTTTTTTTTTTTAGATGTTCTCAAAGTACCGAGCAATATAAAAAGCTCAAGAGCAAAGAATTGTAGAAGGCCAAATAATATGATTTTGTCTAAGGTTGGATTATATATCTATTATGCCATCGCAACTATGTCGTTTGGCAAGAGGTCTACCTCCATAACAACATCTTTACTGTAGGAGCACGAGGGTGGTGGGGAAGAAGAAGGGAAAAAGAAAAAAAAAATTGATAACTATAATTAGGAAAGGTTTATGTGACACTCTATACAACTTTGATATATTTTTAATAAGATTGAATGTTTAAATTAGATTAACATGGCATTGTAATGTTATCCTGTAATAGTAGAGGATCCAAATCCTAAGGGAAAAGGGAGAAGAGAGAAAACTTGGCAGGGAGAGAGAAAAAAAAATGTGTTGACTTGGTGTCGACTATATATGTGGCAAAAACTAATGGCCATGTCAGCACTTTCATTCATGGTAATTAATGGAGGGACTAAGACCTGAGTTTGAAAGTATAAATGTTAAATTTGTCATTTTAGAATTAAAGGGACTAAATAGATACATTTTGTAAACCACAAGAACTTATTTTTGGTACTTTTGGCTATAATTTTGAGTTTGAACATGAAACCACAAGAACTAAATTTGTATTTAAACCTTACTTTCTAAAATATCACTAGTTGAACTAAAAAAAAGTAATTAAAAATATAAAAATTTTAAAAAAATTTGGACAACTAGGAGAACGGGTGTATAGAGTTTAATACCTATGATAGTAAAATATGAGTGGCTTTAATCAAATCTAGTAACTCTAGCTTAAAGTTTTGTTAACTTGAAATATGTCCACATAATAAATTATTGAGAGAATTATTCCAAGATTCTAAAATTCATAAAAAGACTATATAGTTATTTTATTTATATATATCTTCTTAAATATAAATAAAATAATTTATATAACACTAAAATATATTTTAATAATTACAATGTGACAGGTACCTTCATTAAATCATGAGATACCTTGTTCACTTTTTAATATTTTTATTTAGGTTCTAGAATGTGAGAGGAATAAAATCTAAATTATTTAAGGGGTACGACTTTGGTGCAACATGTTTTACAAATGTAACAACTAACAGTACTATACACGAACCAATGAGATGATGACATGTGGCAACAACAGTAGCTTGAAAAACTGTTGAAGAAGGTTTTGTTAATTTGTACTTTTAACCAGAAAGAATTGAAAATTTAATTTATATCCCAAACGTTTTTCTTTTCTTTAAGTAATCAATGAGCAGAAGACATTGCATCTGCTAAAATTTGGGGTGTTGGAACAATCATATGGCAGTGAAAGTGATACGTTGATTTTGAGCTGATCAGATTAATTTAATGTGGGTAAAGATCAAAATTTTCTAGTTGGTTGTTTCGCATTTGTCATATCTCAATTCACTGCAATTGGTGATCTTGTGAAAGTTGCCAATTATTTTATCTTTTTTTTTCCTTGATTTCGCTTTAATCTTATCATAACATGAATTTTGTGCTCCGGACAAGGGGAAAAAGTTATACTAGTCTTTAGCTCATATCCTCGGCTTTTTGTGCTAACTAATTTTATCTAGGTTATAATCTTACCTTATTAAGCTAGGGGTGAACTTGGGAAGCCTGGGAGATAAAATTATGCATCTGTCTCTATTTCATATTGTGGTTTATGTTTTATGCATTGCGAAACTAACAAAACTTCTACTATTTTTCTTGAGAGTTGAAATATGCTCCTAGAGGGGGTGAATAAGAGTTTATAAATAATTTCAAATAGAAAGATAGATTGAAATTATTTATGGAGTAACTAGTGTGTAGGTTAAAACTTGTTTTCAACAAGTAACATAAAGAAGTATAAAACAAGTTTAATAACCAGATGCATAGCAATATAGAATATATCAGATAGAGCAAACTCAAAGAATTCAAATAATAGAAACTTAAAGAAAATAGAGAGTAGAGATTGAGTCCATAGTTTATAGTGGTTCAGCCAACAAAGCCTACATCTACTCTCCCAAGGCTAGGGTTCTACTAGCAGTTGAGGTTATTTGATCAACATTTTCCAAGCTCCTTACAACATTGGTTTTACACGAGCTAACCGGAAACTCCTTCTCACTGGTTTTACAAGAGATCACCAGAAAAACTCTCTTTCCCTCTAACCAATAGTAGAGGTCAATCTCCCCATATTCCCTTAATTGAAATCTGTATTACACAAACCTAGAATGATTTTAGTCCTAAAGAAAAAATAAGACTCTCTCTCAAAGAATAATACAAAAATAGTATAAGTGGAGAAATGAGAAGATAATGAACTTCTTTTGTAATCACACATAATTTTTCTTCTAACTTTTGCTTCTATTTTTCTTAAGTTCACCAACACTTGGGTCTTCAATTTATAGGAGTCCAGAGGTAAAGGATGACCATTTGAATTGTAGACATGGTCTTTAATGCTTGGTTGTCAATTTGTGCTATATTAGGAATCTCTTATTTATCTTTGATTTAATTCCTAATATAGCTTGTCCTTTGAAAAGCTTCCTTTTATAACTTCGAATACCTCTTTTCTGATTGATTTCTTCCAAATGTTTATTCCTCTGATTTAGTGATATTTGCTTATGAATTAATCATTGTTTTCGAAGTATCTTTAGACTGCCACATCATCATGGTTTCTTTCAGTGATGAATCAGTTATGTATGAGAACTTATTCTTGCTGAGGCAGAAACTCTAGACCCAAGATGATCACTAACCTGACACTTTAATAAAACATTTAGTAAACAGATCTAGAGTTAGTGATTTACTGAAGTCATTTGTTATCATCAAAACTGAAATTGAAAACTGTGGAACAAACATTTCTTTACAAAGTGACTTTGTTTTCTTGATAATCCTCTTTCTAACATGTGAACTCTTTTCTATTTCTCTTT
Source organism: Cercis canadensis (assembly GCA_003255065.1). Lineage (NCBI taxonomy): Eukaryota > Viridiplantae > Streptophyta > Magnoliopsida > Fabales > Fabaceae > Cercis > Cercis canadensis. Next base: position 87,402 of record QAOA01005518.1, read on the forward strand.
TCTTACTGCTGCTTGATATGGACACATACAAAATTTTGAAAATCACTTGTTTTTCTTTACTTGTCAACAAGTCCTTTGTCTCTTTTTATTTTCTTTTTTTCATTGAAGGTTACATAATAAGGGGTAGTATATTCCTTTTCAAAATCCCACCTCACCCTCTCCTAATGAAATTCAAACTCAATACCTCTACAATAAATATCAAATTCTTAATCACAATAGTGTCCCCTTGGGATTGTCTCTTTACTAACAAGCATGGTTTGATTTTATTGTTCTTATAGGAGCCAATTTTTGGTGCCCCCTTTGGAGTGGTTCTAATGGGACTTAATCCCCAGGGAACACCAAATACTTCCATTTAAAATTCTTACATCTGGCCACCAAAGCTGCTATTTGATCAATGCCCCTCAAGTGTTTAATTATAACAATACCAAGATTCCAATCTCAAGTTATTAATTAATTGACAAAAGAAAGGCACAAATCTTGTTTAATCAAAAACCAAGAAAGGCAGAAAATCCTTGTCCTTTTAGACCTAAGATGATCACTAACTTGACACTTTAGTAAAACACTTAGCAAACTGATTTAGAGTTATTGACTTAGTAAAGTCATTTTTTATCATCAAAATTGGTATTGGAAACTGTGGAACTAACAATCTCCCCCTTTTCTATGATGACAAATACTTGGAAAAATCTCCCCCTCAAAATATTCTTACTTCTGAACAAGTTATCAAAACTAGTTCAGAAAGTAATTTTTGCAACTAGAAGTTAAAAAATAAGATTCTTTCTTAAGTCTGCATTTTTAAAGCAATTCAACCAGACTATCTAATTTATCTAGACTATCTTAGACTTGCATTTTAAAAGAAATTGAACAAGACTATCTGAAATTGATATGCAATATATATCTTTCTACTATTTCTCCTCCTTTGTCAACAATAAAAAGGACTAAAGAAGAGTGATACTAGCAAATAGTAAATCAGTAGCAAGGGCAAACTAGTAAATCAAAATACTTTAAAAACTGAGTTCAAACGATTATAGCAATTTGAATGGATGAAATGCAATCAATGTTCAAAAATAAAGACTTAGAGGACTGATAATGTGAAAAGCCCATTAATACAACTTATACATAGTTAGCAGAGGGGTTAGCCATCACAGACACAGAGAACTAGGAGGAAGAGGCCTAATTGCCTTTGATCTCCACGAGCTCCTTCTTGGCAGCAACCAGCTCTGCCTTTATTGCAGCAAGCTCTTTCTTTGTGTTGGCCAATTTTTTGGTCTATAACAACAACCTTTGCATTATAGTTCACCACTTGGGATTGGAAAAAGTTCAACTGCTGTCCAATTTGGTTTGCCAACTCCACAATATTCAAATTTGCTATCCAAGAGGAATGATGAATTGGCTGAGAAGGAGGGACTGGTTTCTTGGAAGAACCAATTTGCTTCTTCCTTGAAGGAGTTGCAGCATCAACAGATTTGCACTTTGATCCTGAGAAGCTCGTTTTAGAGGCAGACTTAGAGCTTTCTTCTATGGTTTTAAACCTAGGCAGAGGCCTTCTAATAACCAAGTTGTCTGGTAAGGGCAGCTCATTGAACTAAGAAAGGTTGACATTGAAATGTTTGCATCGCTGCACAATCAGCATGCCATAAGGCAAATTGGTTGTCTTCCTAGTGCCTCTAATAGACCAAGCCATGTGTTTGAGTATGAGACTGGGTAGGTTCAGTGGCAGTTTCTGTTTGATGTGATATAAGAGGTAAAGATCTTAGGTAGTGAACTCAAATTGGCTTCCAATATGGGGCAAGAAAATATAGGAACCAAGCTTTGCTAAGGTGCGAGTGATAGGGTTCATACAATGCACAATGGGTGCAGTGTGGTCTTCTGTGTTTTAAGGGTAATTACAAATGGCCCCCATTGCCTCATCGTAGCTAATAAAATTTGTTGGCTAGTTTTATAAATATATCGAGTTTCCTTATCAGTAGGAAGGCCAAAAGTTTCCTCAAGCAAGCTCCCATTAACAATTATTTCTATACCAGCAACATAGGTTTTTAAGTAGATAGCACGAGAGGTCAAACCTTGCAAAGGTTGGAGATGTGCGTAGAAGAGCTTGACCACTTGTGGAAGCACTGGTTCCTCAATATCCAACAATTTGTTCTAGCCCATGGTAGCAATAGCTTCATCAACTGTAATAGTTTTTTTGTGTAGCTACTTCCCACTAACAACAGCCCTGGGAACAACTGTTCTTAAAAAAAAGTTATTGTGAAACTTGTTCTCGATGTCTCTGTTGGAAAACAAAGGGCTAGCAGATTGAGCTCTCCTTGGTGTAGGCAAAATGACCTTTTTCGAGCACACATCCTTGTCTTCTTTAGAGGTTGAGTGTTAGATGAGGGTTGAGTGGTTTTCGCAACCATTTTAGGAGGGGTTGATTCTACATCAGGAGTGATGATTTCCTTTGCAACTGGAGAGACAAGGGTTGAGGTAGCAACATGAGCAGTAGATAGAATTGGTTCATCATTTGGAGTTGATTTTCAAGGGAGCAACAATGGAGACTCTGGTCTAGTGAGCAACAGAAACCCTCTGATAGATTGAAGAGGCACAAAGTCTTCTTCTTCATCGTTGGCTAGCTTGGTTGGTTTTAGAACTGGAACTTGTTCCTTGGTCCTATAACTGGATTATTCATACTATACATTGTGCTTGAAAGCCTTATGCAGTGATTTAGTGGTATCAGATGAAGAATCAGAAACCACGAAGGGGGTGTTCTTGGTGTTTCTGGGAATGGCTTTGCCTTTGGTCTTCATTCTTGAGGAATGGCGAAGTTGGTTGGCAAAATGTATGATTTGATTGTGTTTTAAAGATAAGGAAGGAGAACTTATAGTAGTAATAGAAACAGTTGTAGACACCGTATTTTATCCCGAGGTAATACACATTTTTCAAAAAAACGTATTTGTAATTATTTAAAATTTGAAATTTATGTTTTCAAGTGGGAAATTTGATTTTGAGGTCTTTAAGGCCTCATTTAGCTTTTGGGTCAAAGTTTTGATATTTGGGCATTGACCCACTTCATTTTAACCCAAGTTAGGAGGTCATTTGCCTCGTTTCGTTTAAATTTGAGTTTGGGGCCTCTTGCTCTATTTGATTTTCTTTAAATACTTTGTTTGGACATAAAGATTATAATTTTCTTGGCTTTTAGTGATTTTGGGTCAAAACCCATATTTTGGGCTTGGCCCGTTTTGCTAAAATCCTAGTTTGAGAGCCTTTGGGACTACTCAATTTTTGTTTTCCAAATGTTTTGGCCCAAATAATTGAAAAATGATTGCTGGACTATTTAATATGTTTAAGATTTTATTTGGGTCCAATTGGACCAACTTAGATCCAAGGTTGAGTCCTTTGAGCTCATTTTGACACAATTTAGCCCAATTGGCTCATTAGAGTTCTATGGCTTTTATTTTTAATCAAAAATAAAATAACTTTTTAGGAATTATGGAGATGATTTTTTTCCAAGCTAAGAGAGAAGGGTTTCATTAGGGTTTTGGCAAAATATCAAGAGGAAGGATGTTGCATGTGCCTTGCAAGTGCTAAGGAAAGTGCCAAGAAGCTCCCTTTTAGGGTTTCTTGTTTTATTTCAACAAAAATGAGATTAATATGATTAAAAATCTAAAAGGATGTCAGCTAGGGTTTAAGGAATATTCTCAAGCATAAGTGAGACGATCCAGTCTCAAGGAAGCTTCATGAAAGTTGCTTGTGCAAGGTAATTTTAGGAAAATTGCTAATGGGGACTTCTTACCCTCTTTTTTGCATGAAATAAAAATACAAATTGGAAGGGCTGAAGTGTGTAATTCAAGTAGAGCATTTTGGGGAAGAATTATTGGATTTTTCACATTGCAAGGCTATAGGAAAGTGGGAGGAAAGTGCAAAAGGGTTAGGAAATGACCAAACTACCCCCAACGTGCTCACCAAGTTAAGAGGGTTGATTGCATAAGAAAAACAATAGAGAAAGCCTCTCTTAATATTCTCCCAACGTGAAAACAAGGAAGGAGGACAGAGAACTTGAAAAATAGATCATTGAGAGAAAAATTGAGTGTTATAGAGAGTTCTTAAAGTGTTATTGAGTATTCTTCATATTTTTTAAGAGAAAAACACGAAATCAAGAGTGGTTTAATCTTCTTGGATTTAGGTTCTACACTTTTGAGCAAGGAAAAAAAGTTTTCTTAAAGGACACTAGGTAACCTTCACTCTTCTCTTGATTTCTTGCCATTTTCTTATTGGTCTTTGTTTGGATCCATGTGAAGTGCATGTTTTTCTTCATTTCCCTCTTGAATGCCTCAATTTCATTTTGATTCCATGAGTCTTATTTCACTTAGACTATTTTTCTTGTTGATCAACTTGATTTATGAAAATTGCCCCCTTGAACCCCTTCATTTTTGTGTTGATTTTATTTGATTTAGCATTTTATATCTTGTTTACCCTTTATCTCCATTTTTGGTTTTGAGTCTTATTTTGGTCTATTTTGATTTGTTTGGTTCTTTTGGTAGCATGTTTATTCTTGCATGGGTGGGAAGGGGGGTTGAGTAAGCTCGGCTTTGATTTTAGTTGTTTTCCTCCTCTCTTGTATGTTCTGTTGATATTTTGGTTTAGAGAGATTATGTTTAGTTTCTATTTTGACTTTGGTTGAGTACTTAGTTGATTGTTGTTTTGCTTATTTTAATCATAAGGCGTGATTTCGGTTTAGGGGTCTTGTTCTAGCATGATCTTGGTTGATGGTATTGTAGGTTTTATATACTTGATGCCCTATTGTTGTTTTGGTACCATTTGACATGTCTTGTTGGGGTGAGCATGCTTCTTGTGAATTTCTTTTTTAGTATTTTTTTTTTGTCTTTGTTTTCTTGAATGTGCTTTAGGGTTCTTCATTAAAAATCAAATGAGGCTTAACCCTTTTTTTGAAAATCTTGTGTTTTGGTCTTAACTTTTTTTACTTTTGTCATGTTTGAATTCAAATTGGTCAATTGGGATAGTGATTATCAAATTTAGTTTTTAAATGGTCATTCTTGGACCTGTCAGTCCAACACTAGCAGTGTTTGGTCTTTTGACCATAATTTGAGTTTTACAACTCCAAATTGCATGGTTCTTCTTTTGTTAGAACCCTAATATGCTTACCTTGCATGAGTATAAATTTATATTTTTCTCATGTCGCATTTGCTCCCAATTTTAATTTGAACATGAATGTTTTATCTATACTATGAAATTGCCAGTTGATTATGATAGTGTTCGATTTTTGGACCATAACTTGAGTTATATGGTTTTTGATTCTTTAGAACCCTAAGACATTTGTCCATGTTATGTAAAATTTTGGAGTCAAATCTCATTGACATGCATTCCTAGTTTTCTTTATAAGTTTCCCCTATTTTATGCTCTATTTTTTATTTTTGTTGTTTTGTCTTTCTTGATTATGCCTTATGTTTAATTGTTGCCCTTGCTTCTTTTTTGGACTCTCTTGCATGCTATGATCCTCAATTACTTTTTTTTTTTATCTTTGTTTTGGTTTTGATTTGTTTTACTCTTGACTTTAATTCTTGATTTTCCCCTTGATGTTTGGCTTATGGATTGCATATTAATTAGGAGTACATGTTGACTGCCCTGTTTAACTAAATGTTGTTGCCCTAGTTTTCATGTTGTTTTTAATGGTTTGATTTTAACTTTTAATTGCTCACTTGCTTATGCATATGTAACCTTTAATTTCTTATTTTGAGTCATCTAATGTGTGTTCCATGTGAGAGGGAACCATAATCTTTGGGCCCTTAGCAGAACCCTAAGGCGATTTGGAGGCTTGGAAAGCTCTTGTTTATTTTGATTGCATTTGCTAGTTATGTACCCCTACCCCAATTAGTTATTTCATCAAGCATAACATTTAGGGATTATTTTTAGGGATTACAAGATCCATGGGCTCTCTGTTTATCATGGAACGATAAGACTGACTTGGTCCTATATGTGATGGATTTCTTTTATCTGATCTAGACAAAGATAAGTGCCACCCCTATGGACATAGTATCTAACAAACGGGTGGAAGAATTTTAAACCCATTAGAATTCATACATGTCATGTTTATTTTACATCATTGATTACTGAATGTAACGCTTATTTTAAGAATAAATAAAGTATGTTTTTGGCCACATTTGGTCTTAGTCTTTGCAAAGATAATTTAGGGTAACCATCCTTAGACGGATGTTGTGAGGTGCCTAATACCTTCCCCACGCGTAAACAGACTCCCGACCAATCTCTAGTACGCAGACCATTTGAAAATAATAAAATCAGAAGGGTTTCCAATTGTACCCTATTTCTAAAACAATTGGTGGCGACTCTTATTTTTCTTAAATTTGATCGACCATCTACGTCACGGCTGCCTTCAGGTGTGTTGTGATAGTTTGACAACTCCACCTTATGCTTATTAAAAGTGTACACCTTGCTCCCCTTAGTCAAAGGCATCTCCAACATATGGTTGTATTCTTAAAGTTGGCATGAGGTATATGTTCTTAAAGGTTAAACATCAATAATATGGATCCCAGTAGTTTAACATGACGATCAGAGCAAGCTCTTGCACCTTGGTGTTTACTAGATCTATTAGCTTAGAGTAGTGAGTGAAAAAAGGGCCTCTCTCGCCTAGAAGAATCTTTTGGATGAATACCCCAATATCAGATACATCATTCATGTCTATGGCCACCTTAAGCTTTTTTGTTAAATTATTGTTATATCCTTCCAGAAGACTGTCTTGCTTGTTGTGACCGGGCGTCCCTAATAAAGGCCCTAGAATGATGCTTGAAAATAAGATCACCAAAAGCCATACTAACAATCCGTCAAGAGAAAAAAAAAGTCTCAATTTTAGTCATTTTGCATTATTCTTTATTTTCTGATTACTCTTAATCTTTCTTTTTCTAGGGGTAAAACATAATTGTGACCTCCAAGAAGTCTAAGCTCAATCGCAAACACCCAATCAAGCGATTTATCGAGCAGAAAATGAAGACCATCACAGTTATGGAAGAAAACCAAGAAGTGGGTAGGAACTTGGAAGCTGAGTTTGATGAATTGAAGCAAAGAATGAATGATATGATGAGGCTAATAACTGAGAGCCTAAAGTTAAAGGAAACTGTTGGTGGGACAAATACATATGTTTCTTCTGCATCACTTCCTTCTGGGGAAGTTATTGCTATGTTGTCAGCTCCAATACGGGGAATGCCATCCCATTTAATGCCTTATGCTGCAAATCCAAGAAGTGAGCTTGGATCAAGTTCCACGAGGCCATCTGTTGGTCAAACTTATAAACTCGTGCGCCTTACTCTGCCACCTCTTCTAGTAAAGGTTGGGGCCACCAAAGAAGCTGCCTTCAATCCAAACGAAGGTTATGGAGGTGTTTTCACCTATACACCCTTGATTCTGCATCACACTATTTATCCCCATCAACAAGGAATACCGATAACCATAGAGGATGTAGAAGGTGAGGAAGCTAAGAAGGAGCAGTTGAGGGTCAAAACTATGGAAAAGAAACAGGCGCTGCTAGATGAACATATTAGGATGTTAGAAGGGATAAGTGGATATGGATCAATGGATATGGATCAGTTGATATTGGGGAGCCGTCACTGACAGCCGAGTTGGTTTTGCCCAAGGATTTCAAAATTCCTAAGTTTGTGAGGTATGATGGGACCTTTAACCCACGCTTATATTTGAAGTCCTATTGTACTAAGATGACCATTTGGTCAAGGGAAGAGAAGTTCTTCATCCATTTCTTTATGGAAAGTTTGATCGGTCATGCTGTGGACTGGTATTGATAGTTGGACCACACTAAGATCTGCACTTGAAAAGATTTAGCTAATGCTTTTTCTAAGCAATATAGCTTCAATGATAGCATAGCTCCTCCTAGGGCTCAATTAGGGGCTACGAGGAAAGCAGAGAATGAGAGCTTTCGAGAGTATGCTCAGAGATGAAGGAACCTCGTAGCTCAAGCACAACCGCCATTAATGGATTTTGAAATGTTCCATTACTTTCTGAATACTCTATAATCGCCGTATGTTGAACTGATGGTAGCAAGTGTGTATAGAGATTTCTCTGACCTGATTAATGACGGTTAAAGGGTTGAGGACATGAACAAGTTTAGGAAATTAGCCTTTTTGAAAGGATAAAGCTAAGGTGGTAACAAATAGAGGAGAAGGCCACAACCAAAAAAGAAGGAGGGAGAAGTAAGTTTTGTTAATGCACCCCGCCCTCGAGGCCAGAATTACCAATCTTACCTTAATTCGTCATATCCTAGCCTAATTAATTATGTTTATGGTCCACCTTGACCAAATCTAGCATCTTTTATTTCTACTTATCAACCAAATCTCCAAAATGCTTTCCAAAATAACCCAGCACCCAGGCTTGCATTTAGGCCCAATTACAAAAACTACAAAAATTAGCCACGCCCAGCACTAAATGAACATTTTCCAAACATTCCCATCACAAGAGCTGAGCTATTAAAATAATTGTGCGAACCTCATGTGATAGCCCCAAAGCATATACAGCCAGTATAACCCCCTTTTCCACATTGGTACGTTCCTAGCCTTATGTGTGATTATCATCTAGGTGTTGTCAGGCTTTCTATAGAGGATTGCCTGGGTTTCAAGCACTCAGTCCTTTACTTGAAAAAGCGAGAGGTGATTAAAATATAAGAGATGGGTGGAGGACCAAATGTCAACAAGAATCCTTTACCCAATCATGAAGGAGGGCCAAGGGTAAATGTTGTTGAGGGAGAATCCCATGTGATCAAGAGGTTTAAGGATGAAAGGATGCCGATGAAGGCAGTTTGGAAGGGTTTGAAGAAGTCTGAGTATGAGTTGAATGTGCCATTAGGGAAAATTAAGAAGAATGAGCATTTCGATGGGAAAGCATTATGGGAGCACTATCAACAATAAGGGCATGATATAGAAGAGTGCTGGGAGTTTAAGTGCTTGGTGCAAAAGTTAATGTATTTAGGTGTGGTGAGGATAGAGAAGCAAAGTGTTGAAGAAAGAAAAGAAGTTGGTATGATGGGAAAGGAATTGTAAGGATTCCAACCCCATGTGTTGAAGGTTTTACTTGACTCTGCAAGTAAGCAAACATCTCCTGGGGTGGTAATTCAAGTGCCATCTCCATTTTGATACACGAGTAACCATGCAATCCTCTGGAATTATGGGATAAGGTTGATGATGCCTAGAGAAAAAGCCTCAGAAGGAAGCTTGATATAGAAGAATGCATTCAAAGAAGGCTATAGTGATGTTACCAATATCGGACGAAGTTGAGGTATAATAAGAAGTGGAAGATGCTACTTGTCAGAGGACTTAGAGAAATAAAGAAAAGAATATGAAAGAGCAGGATGTAGGCAAAGAAAAGAATGAGCCAAAGGATAAGGGAGAAGACGAAGAATTTATAAGAATAATGAGACAAAGTGAATATATATAATATTGTAGAGAACATGAAAAAGATTCCAACTCGAATTCACTTTTGTCTCTCATTATGAGTTTTGAAACTCACAGAAAAGCTCTACAAAAATTTCTTGATTAGGCATTGTTTGTTCGGGTATTACTTCAAAAAAATTTGGCAACATGGTGAATATAATTCAGAAGGTAGTAATTATCTCCTTCTCTGAGGAAGAGCAGGTACTAGGCACAAGCAATCACACGAGAGCCCTCCATATCACTCTCAAGTATGAAGGGTACATCATAGCAAATGTGCTAATCGATAATGGGTCTGTCATGAATGTGCTTTCTAGCTCAACTCTAATGCAGTTAGCGGTGAATCTGTCCCTCATTTAGTCAAATAGTATGGTGGTAAGGATGTTTGATGGGATTAGAAAGGAAGTGTTGGAAGATATTCCTTTGCAACTGGAGATTGGACCAAGCGAATTCGATGTGTGCTTCCAAGTCATGGGCATAGAATTGGCCTGTACAATATTGTTGGGTAGGCCATAGATACATGAGGTGGGAGTGGTGCCATCTACCTTACACCAAAAGCTCAAATACATTGATGGTGGTCGAGTCATAACCGTGAATGGGGAAGAGGAGATGTTAGTGTCCAAAGTTCGTTACCTTATGGGGAAGCAATTGAACAAACATTAGAACCCTTTTTCCAATCTCTGGAGCTAGATCAGTGCATTGATGAATAGTCTCAAAAGAGGAGTGAGATTAATCAGGTGGTGGTGAGGATGTTACAAAAGAATGACTTCCAAGATGGAAAGGGCCTAGAGGTTAATTTGCAAGGAATTAGCTCTCCAATTTCTCTACCAGAGAATATTGTCAAACAGGGTTTGGGCTATAAGCCCTCTTATGTTAAAGCTATGGGTAAGAGTAGTTCAACTCGAGGAACAAAAGACATCCCTCATCTAAGAGAAACCTTCCTTGTGCAAGCTGAAGTGATAATGCCTTAAGAAGTTAAGAGGTCATCACAAGCTGTGAACACTTTAGAGAGCAACTATTAAAGAAGCCATTAGATCTGGCCTTGCAATGATAATGAACAATCGACCAATTGAGAGATTGAACTTCTGCCAGATCTTGTACCTCTTGAGTAATTTCTTTTTGTTTTCGTCATTACTTTTCTCTTAACTGAGGTCCAAGGGAATTAGAAAATTTTATATATGTATTGGACTGGTTTTATTCAAAAATATTGATGAAATATTTTCAAACATGGAGTTGGATTTTTAATTTTGTTCCATTTTTTTCTTTTCATGTATGCTACTCTCACTTTATTTCTATCCCCTAATTCTTGTTCAAATTTTCTCAAATTCTTTCTCAAGAACCTTGATAACGTGGATATTTTGAACCAAAATGAAGCTTTTGTTTCTCTAGTGATTGATTCTCATATTGAATTGGAAGAAGATGAATATGACACTGAAAAGGGCGCAATACTTTTAGTCAGGTTCACTAAAATGATTGAGTCTCATGAGAAGGCTATGAGTCCCCACGATGAACAGGTTCAGATCATAAATTTTGGGACAGAAAATGAGAAAAAGGCGTTAAAGATAGTCGATAACCTAGATAAGGAGGAAATTATCACTCTCTTTAGAGAATACCTAGATGCGTTTGCATGGTCTTACCACAACATGCTTGGCCTTGATCCTAGTGTTATGTTGCACAAGAGTCTGCTATACCTAGATTGCAAATCGGTTAAGCAAAAGTTGAGGAGGATGAGGCTGAAAATGTCTAGCAAGATAAAAAAGGAGGTGATGAAGCAAATTGAAGCAGAATTTCTGGAAGTATCTACTTATCTGGATTGGGTTTCTAATATAGTCACATTCTCTAAGAAAGATGGAAGGGTGAGAATGTGCATGGATTTCTATGACTTGAATCGAGCTAGTCCTAAGGATAACTTTTCGCTACCCCACATGGATGTGTTGGTTAATAACACTGCAAAAAATCATCATTACTCCTTTATGGATGGATATTCTAGTTCTAACCAGATTTCTAAGGCCAAAGAAGATAAAGAAAAGACCATGTTCATCACACATTGGGGGACTTACTTTTATAGAGTATTGCCCTTCGGGTTGAAGAACGTTGGAGCTACTTACCAAAGAGCTATGGTTACCTTGTTTCATGATATGATGCATAAGGAAATCAAGGCATATGTGCATGACATGGTAGCCAAGGTCTGGAGAAAGGGAAAGCCAAGTGGATATTCTCCGAAAACTATTTGAGAGGTTGAGGAAATATAAGCTGAGATTGAACCCAACCAAATGCACTTTTGGCGAGATATCAGAGAAACTTCTAGGGTTCATCGTCAGTTAAAAGGGGATTGAGGTGGATCCGAGCAAAGTCAAGGCTATACAAGAGATGTCGACCCTAAAGTTAGAAAAGGAAGTACAAAGCTTCTTGGGGAGGCTTAATTATATAGCTAGATTCATATCTAATCTCACCCACACCTATGAGCCAATCTTTAGATGATCAATGACACGAAGCATTTGAAAAAGTTAAGGAATATCTGCTTAATTCTCCATTTCTTGTTCCTCCAGTTTTGAGAAAGCCACTAATTTTATACTTGACTATATTGCAAGAATAGATGGGAGGTATCTTGGGGTAGCATGATGAAGGTGGAAGAAGAGAGAGAGCGATTTACTATCTAAGCAAAAAGTTCACGGATTATGAAACGAGATATGCATTGGTGGAAAGAACTTGTTGCACTTTGGTTTGGGTGGCCTCTAGGCTTTGCCAATATATACTATACCACACTATGTAGCTTGTCTCTTGCATGAATCCTATGACATTTATCTTCGAGGGGACTGATGAGCTGCCGAGGCTAATCAAATTAGTGAATTTATATCCAATTCACCAAAGCTACTTGTAGCATAAGGTAACACCGAGTCGAACCATTGGACCACTCTAATTAGGGAATCAAATTAGGGAGTTTAATTAACAGGGGGTTTGATTTGAAAAAGTACAACAGAAAGTAATCAACAGAAAGTAAATCAAATTTTAACAAAGCAATCAATCCAATGAATCAACTAATTTTAATTTTAATCTGTCCTTAATTACAAAAGATTCATTCCGCAATTAACCTAATTTTTGGCCTTAGAACACATCAAGAAGCCTCTAAGTGATCTAAAAGTCTCTACTGCATAAGCATCCAGAATTTGGTTAATTAGGGTTCAATGAATTAAGCATCTACTAATCCAAATTAACTTAAAGTCTAGAATCCAAGTAAGGTTAAACAATCCATCCAAAAGCTTAGAAACATTATTTCATCTTTACAATCCTCTTTTAACATATGAAATTAAGCAATTATCATATGAACATTCAAATCCGAATTAAGCAACCCAAATCAGAATTAAGCAAAGGAAGGAAAGAAGTTGATTAATCACTAAATAAATGACAATTAAAGTAGAATCTAAGAATTAATAATCAGAACAAAAAAAACCTGGATTGATCTAAATGATTAGCCCTGCATGAACAAGAGGCATTAATACATTACAGAAAAAATGAAGAAAATAGCTAAAGAGAAAAGAGGCAAGGAAAAATTGTCTAGAGTGGACTTCCTCTTACATCTGCCTCCTTAACCTACTTATAACGCTCTAAAATAATTGCACACCAAGATTACCCCTAGGTTAGAATTAATCTCCTTGGCCTTAGCTTTAATTGGGCACTAGTTTGGGCCTAGGATGAGAAAGTTAGGCCCAATTTACTCTTAACAGCTCTCTAGACTCATTGGTTGACTTCGAGAAGAAATAACACCATCAAACACCATATTTTGGAGAAGCAGTCTTCACAAGAGTTGAAGATTTATTTCTTAGCTTTCCAATGGTACCAGTTTCATGTCCAGACGATACCCACAGTCCAACTTATGGTCCAATCTCTTCACCCGGGTCAGGATCTAGTTACAACATCTCTGTTCTGACTTCCAAGCTAAATATGACCTAATGGACATTTGAATTAGCTTTGGAGCTTTGAATGAAAGTTGTAGAGAATTCTCTCAGATTTTCTAAAAGGTAAAATTCAAGATTATCATATGTCTAAAACTCAAGTTATGCCAAAAATACAGAAACAGTGTAAAGTTTCCAATAATGCTGAAAAACATAAATTAAGCCCAATTAGAACCCAACTAATGAAATGTGGCTCAAGACCAATCAAATCAGCCAAAAAGAGGTTTAAGAGACTAAAAATGAGGGTTAACTATTGTATAAAAAATATGTTTATCAGGGACCAATCTCACAGGTCGATTGGCAAAATGGCAAATCATTTACGCTAAATATGATGTAGTCTACATGACTATGAAGGCCATAAAAAGGAGTGTAATAGCTGATCATTTAGCGGAGAATCTTATTGAAGAGTACCAGTCCATGAAATTTGAGTTCCCTAATGAAGACATTTTTGCAATTGAAGCATAAGAAAATGAGAACAAGGAAGAAAGATGGGAAATGTATTTCGATGGAGCAATAAACGTTTATGGGAACGGAATAGGGGTTGTGATTGTCTCTCTAGAAGGAAAGCAATTCTCAATCGCTATCAAGCTAGGATTTGATTGAACCAACAACATGGCTAAATATAAAGCTTATGTGAGGGGATTATAAGCGGCCTTAGATTTGAAAGTCAACATTCTGGGTGTTTTTTGGGATTCTGCACTCATTATTTATCAAGTGAAAAGGGAGTGGTAAACTAGAGCTCCATAACTATTTGTGCAAGTGAAGTTGTGGGAATAACTGCCCATTGTGCAAACGTCGAAGAAGAACCTAACGGTCATCCTTGGTACCACGACATTCTTCAATACATCAAGCTCAGAGAATACCCGACTAGGGCAAATGAGAACGACAAAAATACTATATGTCATTTGGCATTGGCTTCCTTTCTGAGCGAGGAAATTCTCTACAAAAAGAGCTAAGATAGCACGTAATTGCGGTGTGTTAATGTAAAGAAAGCCAATCAGATTTTGGGTGTTGTTCATGATGGAATATTATCCACCCACACAAATGGCTATATGATGGCCCAAACAATCTTGAGGGTCGAGTATTATTGGATGATGATGGAAAAAGATTGTATCAGTTATATGAGGAGATGCCATAAGTGCCAAATTTATGTGGATCGTATCAATGCTTTGTCATTTCCTCTTCATAATCTGATAACACCTTGGCCATTTTCGATGTGGGGAATTGATGTCATCAGGCTATTCAATCCAAAATCTTCCAATGGACATTGTTTCATCTTGGTTACGATTAACTACTTCACCAAATGGGTGGAAGCTGCCTCTTATGCCAAAGTGACTTGAAAGGTGGTGGGCAGATTCTTGAACATGAACATCACTTGCCAATACGGTCAACTTGAGATGATCATCACAGATAATGGCACAAAATTCATAAAATTTGCAAACAATTTGCCATCAAGAATCGCAGTTCCTCACTCTATAGGCCACAAATGAATGGCAACAAAGATTGGCATGAGATGCTCCCTTATGCACTACATGTCTATTGCACATCAGTTAGATCTTCAACTAAGGCAATGCCCTATTCCTTGGTGTATGGCATGGAAGCAGTAACCCTTATAGAGGTAAAAATCCCTTCGTTAAGAGTCCTCATGGAGGCCGAATTGGAAGAATCTAAATGAGCAAGAGCCAAAATATGAACAGTTGAACATGATTGAAGAAAGAAGGTTGACTACCATTTCTCATGGAAACTTGTACCAACAAAGAATGGCTAGAGCCTTTAATAAGAAGGTTCGACCCCGAGAATTCCAACTTGGAGATTTAGTCTTAAAACAGGTTTTGCCATATCAAAGGATGCATGTGGGAAATGGGCTCCAACCTATCAAGGACCTTATGTTGTCAAACATGCCTTCTTCGAAAGAGCATTGATTCTTACCAGTGTGGAAGGGCAAGAACTCTTCAATCCTGTGAATTCAGATGTAGTCAAGAAATATTAACCCTGATAAAAAAGGGGGGGGGGAGAAGAAGAAGAAAGAAAAGACCGCTAGGTTGAAAACCCGAAAGGATGATCTAGGTAAAAGTTAGGGCATCCAAAAAAAAAAAGGAAAAATAATGGAGAAATATGTTGGGCTGAAAACATTAAGCAAAGTTGAAAAGTTCACAATGATATCTAGAGAAACAATGAAGTCAGAGGATGTGGTGAAATTAGCAAGAAACAGTGAAGACTCGTACTCCAATATCAGAAATTTTTGTGTTCTCCCCAGTGGAATGGAAATCTATTTCAAGACAATATGAGAATTAATCAAGTGGACATGATAGAGCTGAAAACTGGGGCAATCTCCGATCCATGTTGACTCTTGTGTCCGTGTTCTCAAACTACATGGGCTTTGATTCCTACTCGAGGATATGTAGGCACCTATTTAATAAGGCAAGTCTAATATCATAAAAACTCTAAACTAGGGCAATTTTCCATTTGTAAGATTTTCCTACCTTTGAATTTGTCATTCTTGAAAGTGTGTTAGTCTTTCAGAAATAAAGGAATGCAGTTCTTTAAATTAATTTCCTTCTGTTATACATTTCTCTCCTTGAAATAAAAGAAGTTGATTCTTTGAGTTAATTTCTTCCTGCCATGAATTTTTTCCATGTTTAAATTACTGAATTAATATTCTGAATAAAATGTAAGTGGATTTTATTGTAATGACAAATTCAATTATTCTCAAGGAATACTTTTTGGCATTGGTTTCTAGATTTTAGGAATACTAATAATTTATGATCATTGTAAGGGAATGGATCAAGTCAAAAAAAGAAAATGATGAAATGAATGAAAATAATGGATGGGTAGACAAAGATGAAGTGATAATAAGAGATGAATGAATGAATAGAAGAAATGTGAAATGATTTATTTTTTAAGTGAAAATTTATTGGGTTTGCAAAAGTTCAAAGGAATTCAAGTTTAGAATCAGAAGGAGAGCCACTAGATTAAGTTGATTTTGCAAGATTTTGAGCTTAGATTTAGCCTGCGATAGTCAATTATGCTTTACCTTAGTATCACTAGGTATGAAAAGGATTTAAACTTTTGCCATTTGATTTGTTGCCACTGATTTTTCTGCCACTTAATTTCTGCTGTAAGATGCTCCGGTCAAGGCCAGATGATACATCATTTTAAATTTATGCCACCTAATTTCCGCCATTTAATTTGTTGCTACTGATTTTTTGCCACTTTATTCCTACCACTTAATTTGTTGCCACTAATATCTTTCTACCACTTAATTTGTTATTGCTTAATTTCTGTCGTAAGACGATTTGATCTAACAAAGACGGTTTATCATTTTAAATTTATGCTATCTTAAGTTTTGCCACCTTGATTTCTGTCATTAATTTATGCTATTGTGGTTTTTTATGTTAAATTTTATGCCGTTATATTTTTCACCATTCAGTTTTTAGCCAACCAATATTTATGTCAATTTGCTATTTTAACAATTTTTCTTGGCCTTTTCAAACTTGGGACTTTTGGTAGTTCCCATGACAAAACACTCGTATTTTATCTTTACATGTTTCTTATACGAAAGTCGTGACAAGTAATAGCCTATCATGTCCTTCTACAAGAAAACATATAAAGAGGGGCAACTGTAGACACCGTATTTTGTCTGGGATAGTTACATGTTTTTTAAAAAAATAATAATTATTTAAAATTCAAAATTTATGTTTTCACGTGGAAAATCTTATTTTGAGGTCTTTAAGGCCTCATTTAACTTTTGGATTTTGATCTTTGGGCATTGGCCCACTTTATTTTAATCCAAGTTAGGAGGCCCTTTAGCCCATTCTCTTTAAATTTGAGTTTGGGCCCTCTTGGTCCATTTGATTTTCTTTGAATTATTTGTTTGGACATAAAAATTATAACTTTCTGAGCTTTTAGTGATTTTGGGTCAAAACCCATGTTTTGGGCTTGTCCTATCTTTCTAAAACCCTAGTTTGAGAGCCTTTGGGCCCACTCGATTTTTGTTTTCCAAATATTTTGGTCCAAATAAATAAAAAAATGATTGTTGGACTATTTAATATGTTTGTAGTTTTATTTAGGTCCAATTGAACAAACTTAGGACCATGGTTGAGCCATTTATCTAGACAATCTCAGACTTGCATTTTCAAAGCAATTCGACCAGACTATCACAAACAAATAGGCAGTATATATCTTTCCACTATTTCTCCTCCTTTGTCAACAACAAAAAGGACTAAAGGGGAGTGATACCAGCAAATCGTAAATCAGTAGCAAGGCCAAACCAGTAAATCATAATACTTTAAAAATTGAGTTCGAACGATTATAGCAATTTGAATGGATGAAATGCAGTCAATGTTCAAAAATAAGGACTTAGAGGACTAATAATGTGAAAAGCCTATTAATACAACTAATAAATAGTTAGCAGAGGGGTTAGCCATCACAAACCCAGAGAACTAGGAGGAAGAGGGCTGATTAGCTTTGATCTCCGTGAGATCCTTCTTGGCAATAACCAGCTCTGCCTTTGTTGCAGCTAGCTCCTTCTTTATGTTGGCTAGTTTTTGCTCTATAACAGTAGCCCTTGCATTACAATTCACCACCTAGGATTGGAAAAAGTTCAACCGGTGTCCAATTTGGTTTGCCAACTCCGCAAGATTCAAATATGCTATCCAGGAGGAATGATCAATCGGCTGAGAATGGGGAACTGGTTTCTTGGAAGAACTAGTTTGCTTCTTCCTAGAAGCAGTTGCAGCATTAACAAATTTGCAACTTGATCCTAAGAAGCTCTTTTTAGAGGTTAGAGCTTTCTTCTGTGGTTCTAAGTGTAGGCAGAGGCTTTCTAATAACCAAGTTGTCTAGTAATGGCACCTCATTGAATTGAGAAAGTTTGACATTGAAATGCTTGCATAGGTGCACAATCAGCATGCCATAAGGCAAACTGGTTGTCTTCCTAGTGCCTCCAACAGACTAAGCCATGTGTTTGACTACGAGACTGAGTAGGTTTAGTGGCAGTTTATGTTTGATGTGATATAAGAGGTAAAGATCTTGGGTAGTGAACTCAAGTTGGCTTCTAATATGGGGCAAGAAAACATAGGAAACAAGCTTTGCCAAGTTGCGGGTGATAGGGTTCATACAATGCATAGTGGGTGTAGTGTGGTCTTTTCTGTTCTCGGGGTACTAACAAATGGTGTCCATTGCCTCATTGTATCTAATATAATTTGATGGCTAGATTTTATGAATATACTGAGTATCCCTATTAGTAGGAAGGCCAAAATTTTCCTTAAGCAAGCCCTCATTAACAATTATTTCTATAGCAGCAACATAGGTTTTTAAGTAGATAGCACCAGAGATCAAACATTGCAAAGGTTAGAGATGTGCATAGAAGAGCTTGCCACTTTAGGAGGCATTGGTTCCTTAATATCCATCAATTTGCTCTAGCCCATGGCAACAATAGCTTCATCAACTGCATCAATTTTTGGTGTAGATACTTCCCACTGAACAACAACCCTGGGAACAACTGTTCTTAAAAAGAAGTTACTGTGAAACTTCTTTTCGATGTCTCTGCTAGCAAACAAAGGGCCACTAGATTGAGCTCTCCTTGGTGTAGGCAGAATGACCTTCTTTTGAGCACACATCCTTGTTTTCTTTAGAGGTTGAGTGTTGGATGGAGGTTAAGTGGTTCTTGCAGCCACTTGAGGAGAATGAGTTGATTTTGCAATAGGAGGGGTGATTTCCTTTGCAACCAGAGAGAGAGGGATTGAGGTAGCAACATGAGGAGTAGATGGAATTGATTCATCATCTAGAGTTGATTTCCAAGGGAGCAACAATGGAGACTTTGGTCCCGTGAGTAACAGAAACCTTCCGATATATTGAAGAGGCACAAGCTCTTCTTATTCATCGTTGGCTGGCTTGGCTAGTTCTTGAACTTGAACTTGTTCCTTGCTCCTAGAACTAGATTATTCAAACTGTACACTACGCTTGAGAGCCTCATGCAGTGATTCAGTGGTATCGGATGAAGAATAAGAAACCATGAATTGACATTAAAGGAATATGACTAAGCTTTATGCCATAGTCAACTAGTTGTTACTTCATCCATAACACTTGAGAACAACAGTTTTCAACTGCCATATATTCAGCTTCAGCAGTAGAATGGGCAACTGCATACTGCTTCTTACATTGCCAAGACACCAGGGCATTTTCCAAGAATTGATAGCCTCCACTGGTGCTCTTTCGGTTAATGGAAAAGTCACCATAATCTGAATCTGTATAGGCAACTAGTTCAAAAGAACCAGTTTTCTAAACCACAAACCAACATTAGAAGTAGTTGCCAAGTATCTAAAAGTCCTTTTCACGATAGTAAGATGAGATTCTTTTGGAGCAACTTGATATCTAGCACAAGTACATTCACTGATCATTATATCAGGTTGACTAGCAATTAGATAGAGCAGAGAACTGATCATACCTCTACATTTTTTGGAAATATGGTTTACTTCTTTCATCCAAATCTAGTTTGGTTAAAGGACATATAAGAGTAGCTATTCCTTATGCATTTCCCATACCAAACTTCTTTAATAGATCCTTTGTATATTTGGATTGGTTTAGGAATATGCCTTCAGAAGTTTGCTTTTTTTTGAAAGCCAAGAAAGTTAGTTCACCCATCATGCTCATTTCAAATTCTCTTTTAATTAGCTTTTCAAACTCCTTGCACAAAAGGTTCATTAGTAGAGCCAAAAATAATATCATCTACATAGATTTGAACAAGAAGAACAACATGCTTTACATACTTGGTGAACAAAGTAGTATCTACTTTTCCTATTCTAAAATCATTTTCTAAAAGAAACTCATTAAGTGTATCATACAAAGCTCTAGGAGCTTGTTTAAGACCATAAAGAGCTTTAAAAAGTTTATAAACATGGTTTGGATAATCTAAGCTTTCAAAACCAGGAGGTTGTCTTACAAAAATCTCTTCATTTATAAAACCATTTAAGAAAGCACTTTTCGCATCCATTTGAAATAGTTTGAAATCCTTAAAACATGCAAAAGCAAGAAGTATTCTAATAGCTTCTAATCTAGCTACTGGAGCAAAAGTTTCTTTATAATCAATACCTTCTTGTTGATTATGCCCTTGTGCTACCAATCTAGCTTTATTTTTGTCAGTTTTCCATCTTTATTCAGTTTGTTTCGAAATACCCACTTTGTATTAATTATGCTGACATCATCTGGTTGAGGTACAAACGTCTATACTTTGTTTCTTTCAAAATGGTTTAGCTTATCTTACATTGCCACTATCCAAGCTTCATCTTTAAATTCATCATTGATATTGCATGGCTCAATGAAAGAGAGGAATGCTAGGTTGACATGGTGATCTCTAAGATAAGCATGAGTATTGATTTCTCTATTAGGATCACCAATCACATTAATAATAGGATGATTTTTGGTAGTTCGAGTTTCCCTTGGAAGAGACTCCTTTGCATTTTGTTGTGGAGCTTCTTCCAGAACTACTTCTTCTAGATCTGGTTCTTTTCTTAAAATCACAGTTAAACATAAGATGCCCTGCATTTCCACAATAGATGCATATTTTCCTTAAAGAATAATGAGAAGCTAAAGCCTTGTCAAGGGAGTTTCTGTGAGAAGCTGGTTCTTTGACAAAGAAGTTTCTATATAACTTTACTGGTTGAGGTTCATAATAACCCAAACCTACTTTGTCATTCCCAATTCTCTGTCTCCCTAGCAAAGCATTCAAGATTTCACGCCCTTGAACAAATTTTACTAGATCCTTTGACAATTCATTCACTTTCTTTTTCAAATCATTGTTTTCTTTGAGAATGGATGGAGTAAGAAGCTAGTTTTTCTTAAGAATATCACTTTCATTTTGTAAAACTTTAAACCTTTGAGCTAAGTCAAAAGTTTCTTTCTTTAGAAAATCAATTTCCTTAATATGCTCCTTGACTATTTTCTTAAAAGCTTCAATCTTTGCAAGCCTCTTTTCATAGTCAAGAGCTAGATCTTCAAAAGCATGGTTTACCTCTTCATAAGAAGGAGGAGGACCAAGTTCGAATTCAGAATCACTTACCTCATTACTTCTTTTTGTGTGTGCCATAACTTAAAAGTTTGCCAGGTTCTCTTCATCTGAGTCATCATTGTTTGAAGTTGATTCAACATTATTCCACGAAGCAATCATGGCCTTCTTTTCTTTTCTATAGAACTTATTCTTTTTGAGATTTGGACAATCCGGTTTGATATGTCTGGGCTTCTTGCATTCATAGTAGATGACTGGTTCCTTGCTGGTTTCACCTTTGGTGTTTCTAGGTTGAAATTTTCTTTCTGCCACTTCTTCATCACTAGAAACTAGTTCTTTTGTAGAAGAACTAGTTTCTTGAGTGGTGCTAGCAAGAGCTACACTATTCTTCTTGTGATCTTCTAGTCATTTTTTTCTTTTCAAACAACCTCATTTGATGTGTTTCTAACTGCCCTCTCAACTAGTCTACAATCATGTCATTTGTTTTAGCATATTGAAGGAGACTTGTAACCTTAGTTTCCCATTTTTCTGTTAGGCATCTAAGCAACTTCTTTTCTTGCTCCTTCTGTGTATATTCACATCCAAGACTCTTAAGATTATTTATGATCCCAAGAAATCTAGCAAAGAATGTTTCCAGAGACTAATCTTTTTCCATATGGAACATTTCTTGTTGAGATCCGAATATGTTAATTTTAGCTTCCTTCACATGGCTTGTTGCTTCATGGATTGCCTTGAGTCAGTCCCAAATTTCCTTTACTGTATTGCAAGAAGCTATATGCTCATACTCCTTTGGAGATACAACATAGACGATGTTATATCTAGTTTTGGAGTTCAAGTTGTATGAAAGTTGATATTCAGCTGTGAACTCGCTTTCTTCCTTTGGAACTTGTACTCCATCAACTAGTTTTGTTGGTGGTGTCATGTCATTCCTCACAATGGCCCATACTTTATAGTCTATGGATTCAAAGTACATCTCCATTCTTTCTTTCTAGTATTTGTAATTATCACCATTGAAGTATGGTGGCTTGTGGGAAGAATGAGATGATCTTTGCATGTTCATGTTACCTACAATAATGAAACTTTTAGATCTTTAACTCTAGGTTGTTAAACCTACTAATAGAGCACTAAGCTCTGATACCAATTGAGAGTTCAAATATGCTCCTAAAGGGGGGTGAATAGGAGTTTATAAATAATTTTGAACAGAAAGATAGATTGAAATTATTTTTGGAGTAACCAGTTTGCATGTTAAAACTTGTTTTCAACAAGTAACATAAAGAAGTATAAAACAAGTTTGATAACAAGTTGCATAACAATATAGAATATATCAGATAGAGCAAACGTAAAGTATTCAAATAATAGAAACTTAAAGAAAACAGAGAGTAGAGATTGAGTCCAAAGTTTATAGTAGTTCGGCTAACAAAGCCTACGTCTACTTTCCCAAAGCTGGGGTTCCACTAGCAGTTGAGGTTATTTGATCAAGCTTCTCCAAGCTCCTTACAACATTGGTTTTACACGAGCTAACCATAAACTCCTTCTCACTAGTTTCACAAGAGATCACCAGAAAAACTCTCTCTCTTTTTAACCAAGAGTTCAGGTCACTCTCCCCAGATTCCCTTAATGGAAATTTGTATTACAAAAACCCATAATGAATTTAGTCCCAAAGGAAAAATAAGACTCTCTCTCAAAAAATAATACAGAAATAATATAAGTGGAGAAATGAGAAGATAGTTAACTTCTTTTGTAATTGTACATAATTTTTCTTCTAACTTTTGCTTTTATTTTTCTTAAGTTCACCAGCATTTGGGTCTTCAATTTATAGGAGTCTAGAGGTAGAGGATGATCATTTGAATTGTAGATAGGGTTTTCAATGCTTGGCTGCCCATTCGTGCTATATTAGGAATCCTTTTATTTCTCTTTGATTTAATTCTTAATATAGATTCTCTTTTGAAAAGCTTCCTTTTATAACTTCCAACAGCTCTTTTTTGATTGATTTCTTCCAAATGTTTATTCCTCTGATTGAGTGATATTTACTTCTACTCCTTGTCATTCTAGACCCAAGATGATCACTAACCTAGCACTTTAATAAAACACTTAGTAAACAGATTTAGAATTAGTGACTTACTAAAGTCATTTGTTATCATCAAAACTGGTATTGGAAACTGTGGAACTAACATTTCTTTGCAGAGTGCCTTTGTTTTCTTGATAATCCTCTTTTTAACAAGTGAATTCTTTTTTGTTTCTCTTTTCTTACTGTTGCTTGATAAGAACACATAGAATTGTGAAAATCACTAGTTTTTCTTTACTTGTCAACTAGTCCTTTGAATCATTTTTTTTCTTTTTTTCATTGAAGGTTACATAATAAGGGGTAGTATATTCCTTTTCAAAATCCCACCTCACCCTCTCCTAATGAAATTTGAACTCAATATCTCTACAATAAAATATCAAATGCTCAATCACAATAGTGTCCCCTTGGGATTGTCTCCTTTTTAACAAGCATGGTTTGATTTTATGGTTCTTATAGGAGCCAATTTTCGGTGCCCCCTTTGGAGTGTTTCTAATGGGACTTAATCCCCCGGGAACACTAAATACTCCCGTTTAAAATTCTTACGTCTAGCCACCAAAGCTGCTATTTGAGCAATGCCCCTCAAATGTTTAATTATAACAATACCAAGATTCCAATCTCAGGTTATTAATTAATTGACAATTGAAAAGAAAGGCACAAATCTAGTGTAATAAAAAACCAAGTAATCGGGGACTCTAGTTGGATGGACCTCCCTCAACTTTGAATCGTTAGCGACATAGCATACTTGAATTGGCACCAACTTGATTCAAAAGCTTAAGCATGCAAGTCTCTTTTCTAACAAGCATGGTTTGATTTTATTGTTGTTATTGCCAATTTTCTGTGCCCCTTCTGCAATGGTTCTAATAGGATTTGATCCCTCAAGAACACCAAATACTCCCATTTAAAATTCTTACGTCTGGCCACAAAAGTTACTATTTGATCAGTGCCCCTCAAGTGTTTAATTATAACAATACCAAGATTCCAATATCAAGTTATTAATTAATTGACAATTGAAAAGAAAGGCATAAATATTGTGAAATAAAAAACCAAGTAATGGGGACTCTTGTTGCATGGACCTCCCTCAACTTTGAATAGTTAGTGACATAGCATACTTGAATTGGCACCAACTTGATTCAAAAGCTTAAGCATGCAAGTCTCTTTTCTAACAAGCATGGTTTGATTTTATTGTTCTTATTACCAGTTTTCTGTGCCCCTTCTGCAGTGGTTCTAATGGGACTTGATCCCTCGGGAACACCAAATACTCCCATTTAAAATTCTTACGTTTGGCCCCAAAAGTTACTATTTGATCAATGCCCCTCAAGTGTTTAATTATAACAATACCAATATTCCAATCTCAGGTTATTAATTAATTGACAATTGAAAAGAAAGGCACAAATATTGTGTAATCAAAAACCAAGTAATGGGGACTCTAGTTGCATGGACCTCCCTCAACTTTGAATACTTAGTGACATCGCATACTTGAATTGGTACCAACTTGATCCAAAAGCTTAAACTCACAAGTCTCTTTTCTAACAAGCATGGTTTGATTTTATTGTTCTTATTGCCAATTTTCGGTGGCCCCTTTGGAGTGGTTCTAATATGACTTGATCCCCTGAGAACACCAAACACTCCCATTTAAAATGCTTACGTTTGAACACCAAAGCTGCTATTTGCAATGCCCCTCAAGTGTTTAATTATAACAATACCAATATTCCAATCTCAGGTTATTAATTAATTGACAATTGAAAAGTAAAGGAACAAATCTTGTGTAATAAAAAACCAAGTAATGGGGGACTCTAGTTGCATGGACCTCCCTCAATTTTGAATAGTTAGTGACATAGCATACTTGAATTTGTACTAACCATATTCAAAAGCTTAAGCTCACAAGTCTTGGGCTAATCCAAATATTATATACCATGCTCCTTTATCTTTTTTACCTAATGTGGGACTTCTTGACTTTATTATTTAACACTTACTCCACTCACATATGCATTCTTAACAGATACTACTAAAAGTCTTAGAACTAGAAGCAACATATGTGGGTGAAACACGTCCAAATAATACTATACACATGAAAATGAAGATAGGTGGAATACAAACTACTGATTAAGGGAACACAAGCAAGGCAGTAGAAGGAGTCCAAGATACTAGTTTTGTTCCTACATTGAGCATCTCTATAGCTAAATCTTTATGTAGTTCATTTTGTTTAACTCGACCAATGTCTCCAATGCCAAGTGTCTTATAACAGAATAAAAAAGGAAAAGTTCTGAAGCATTTGATAGAACATTAGGCATCAAGAGGGTCCCGTGGAATTTCATTTGCCTTGCGTTTGATAGTAATGACAGAGCATTCACCATGCTTCACACAAAATTAACTCAAAGTGCCGACAAAAGCCTTGGAAAACATATTAAGGATTCCTTCATCAGTAACACATTTCAGAATAAACTAGATTTCATGAGTATTTATGCAATTTTTTTTTAATTTGTAACAATTCAAGGAAACAATGAGCAATTATAAGTCCATGGAAAATAGAACTATGGATATACCTATGGAAAGGACTAAGACCTCGGCTGCCTCAACCAGAAAATCTGGCTGGACTCGTTTCATCTCATGACAAATTACCTCTATCTTCCAAACTCTAACCCCACTTATGGGTCTGTCAGATTTCTTTCTTAAAACAAATGTGGGGCATCGATTTGTAATTACTAGAACTCCATGCCTAATTCATAATATTATATTACATTTGTGCACATTTTCTAATTACGTGCATTACCACTTCAGCCCATAACTAGTCAAAAGCAGCAACTCAACCAGCCAATTGTTAGGCTACGTGTTACTATCAGTTGTTGCATTTGCACAACTTGTGGCACCGAAGTCGTTCCCTTATTTATGAGTTATGTTTTTTTTTTTTTTCCAACTAATACTTTAATGTGGTAAAGTCACTCTCAAATCATAATAATGTATCTTCCCTCCATTAGCAGAAGATAAGAATACAACATAGAAGCACATTTAAAATTTGTCATGGGAGGTAGCATCACTGTGGGGGTAGAGTACAATCATTTACATGCAACATGACAAATAAGATTCTTCATAAACATCCAAAAGATAATAACTCTAAAAAAAAAATGACAAATGGAGAAGTGGCAGTCGATAACTTGAAGTAAGCAAATAAATGACCACAAAACATTTCCCCCACATTTCTATAATGAGATAAATGAACAATAAGTTTTTCCAAGGAAAACAAAAAGAGAGAAACTTATCATAGAGAGGAAAATGGAATAAATACAAGAATAATACAGGAATGTCTATGATCAATTATAAGTGATCAAACCTACTCCTTTTTCCTTTTGAATTTAAATGCAATTACATATATAATAGTACAAATTAAGAAGAATCAAGTGACCCTTACTATACTTAATGAACAAAGTATTGGATTTCTACCCAAACATGCACTAAATTTGTCTTCGTTTCTAACATAGAGGGAAAGAAAACTGAAAACAATAGAAAGAAACTAGGCTCGTACAATTATTTTTCACATGCAATCATGTAACCGAAAAATATAGTATATTAACTTTTGATTTTAGTAACATTGCAAAGATTTGGAGAAATCGAGTTACTCGAAGTCTATTATAACAATTAGTTCACTAAAAAATACATAAACAAAACTATACATAAAAAATGTCAGAAAATTGTTTGAAAAGATAGTTAAAGTTCTTCTACCAAATTAAGTTCAAATTAAACTAATTGTTTAGGTATTTGACTTATATTGGGTGACTTGGAATTATACAAAAATCAAATATTTGTTCTGCCATGAACTCTCTCTCTTAGGTGGGGTGGTAGTGCTACCTGCCATTATTGGTGGAGGTAGCTTGGCAATACCGTAATTTTTTTTTGCAATTCAAGAAATACATTGAATCACTGTATATACATGGTCTAGCTAGCTTCTACACTATAATGATGACGTTGTGGATAATCTAAAATTGACATAAACTCAATGTAGACTGGACAATATACGGAAAATACCTATAATGCATATGCTCTTATTGAGAGCAAACTATACACCATTGGTGGTTGGTGATTGCCATTGGTACAATTTGTTGATGTGATTTTAAACAATAGTGTCATCTACACAATTCTTTTTTTTGTTATAACATTATACATATATTGCATGATAGACTTTGAATTTAATTAAACTCATTTCATTTTTTTTTTCTTTTTTTGTTTAACTCATTCTGCCACAAATAAAATTTGTAAAAAAATTGTGTAATATCATTATAGCTTTTAAAATGGGCTTCTACCTTGCATTCTTACCTTCTTTGGATGAATTGATGGTTTAAATCCTACTATAAGGATTTGGAATTGACAATGCATGTGACGAGATTTTGTTGTTTGTGACTTGATTCTGAGCGACATTAATGTCTTTGTATATTTGTATTAATATTGTAGAAGAGACATAACAATGTTTATTTGCCACTTAAACTCTCTGTGTAGAAGCATCTTGAAAGGATAACATGTACAGAACCATACAAATAGAATCAAGGGTTTATCAGACTATAGCCTTAAAGAAGCAAAAGATTGAAATAAAATGAACTTAATCTTCATTACTGAAGGTTGAAGTATATGCATACCTTTACAAGTATTCAAAAATATTCAAAAGGGAAATCCTAGATTTTACCCTAAATCTAAGTAATCTATAATTTAGTATTTGAATTCTATTTTAATTCTATCTAACAGTCCTAGATAAGCTAGGAGTTGGTTACATTAGGAGTTCTATCATCCCCCCACAAGATGGTGGTCCCATCAGAGACACCAATCTTGTTTCTAAGTCTGCAAAAGGTAGATGTAGGAAGCGGTTTGGTGAGGATGTTGGCAAGTTAGTCTTTAGTTAAAACATGAGAGACCTTTAATTGATTTGCTTGAACCTTTTCCCAAACAAAATGATAATGAAGTGAAATATGTTTCATCCTTGAGTGAAAGACTGGGTTTGCACATAGGTAAGTAACACCAACATTATGACAAAAAATAATGGATGTGCTAGCAAGGGAGATACCAAGTTTTGTCAAGAGATTAGTAAGCCACATGAGTTCAGCAGTAGTGGATGCAACAGATCTATATTCGGTTTCTGTGCTAGGCTGAGCTACACTTTGCTATTTCTTGGATGACCAAGACAAAACATTGGACCCCATGAAGACTGGGTGAGCTGAAGTGAAGGTGCGGCCATTGGGATCACAACCTAATATGCATTTGAAAAAGCAAAGAGCTAAAGCTAGCAATTATTTTTTAGATGAAGACTGAAATGAAATGTGAGATACCGAAGCACTCTCTTGAGAGCAGTGAGATGTGTGACAGTTGGTTTATGCATGAATTGAGAGAGTTTATTCATTGCATAACCAATGTCAGGACGAGTCAGGGAGAGGTATTGGAGAGCTCTAATGATGCTCCTATATTTGTGGGTTCGGTTGGAGAAGAACCATCATCAAGAGATAGTGAGATTGAGGTGGACATTGGTATAGTTGCCCCTTTTGCACCTGCCATCTTGGATTTCTCTAAAAGATCATGTATGTACTTGTGTTGAGATAAAAAAAGTGTCATCTTCTAGAGGGAGAAACTCAACCCCAAGAAAGTACGATGGAGTATCTAGATTCTTTAGAGAAAAATGTAAGGCAAGATGTGTACAAAAGGTAGACAAAAATCCAGCATGATTACTAATGAGCAGCAAGTTGTCCATATAAACAAGAAAATATGCAATTATACCAGATTTTTTATATATGAACAAAGAGCCATCTGAGAGAGAGTTGACAAACCCATAAGATAAGAGATAAGGGAATGGATAATGATGAGTCCGAGGAAGGGGGAAAGTTGGACGAATTTAGGGGAAGTGCTTGTATTTAAAGGTGAAGATGAGGTAGGACTCTGTTAAGAGATAGTAGAATTGGAGGTGAAGTTGGATACTTGATAGTAGGTGACTGAAATCAGGGAACAAAATTTCATGTCATTTTGTATGAAACACACAAAATTTTTTGATTTCATCCGTTAACGACACAAAATACCATTCCATTTCCGAAATTGTGTCTTTTCCATCGAAACATAATTGTGTCAGTGTGTTTCAGAGGAAACTGACTGAAATTGCAAAGTTTTCGAAGTGCATGTACGAAACAAACTGAAAAAGATAAGCAAAAGCAATTGAGAAAGGAAAAAGATGAGACAATTTATTGGACAGTTCATGAACAACAAAGAAAGGACAATAATTTGTAAAGTTAAATAAAAACAAATGAGACAATTTGTCTCCATTATATTCACAGATTCTTAACTCATTCAAAGAATTGAGAGGTGAAAATCTATATCCCATTATTTCTCAACCTCCACCAACCTTCAACTTGTTTGTGTGAAATAGAGAAGAATTTTGAAGCTGCCCAGCTACATTTATCTTCCCCTGAAAGTCAATATCTTTGCCTGAAGGTTAGTCTGTCCTTGTATCCCTCTGGCAATAACGATCTTGCATCTTCTAGCCCTTTAATTTGTGATTTTTGGTTCTCCATCCTCTCTGCATATGCTTTTATTCTTAATGTTATATTTGAAACTTGAAAGAAAAAGAAAACCACTGGCACATGCACATGGTTTCCGTTTCTATATCCAATGGTGGTATTTTTATTTTTGGTTCTCCATTTCTTTCTTGTTGTTGTGTTTTGATTCACCTTTATCCTTTCTATTTTGTTTCGTTTTCCTTGTGTTCTTGTGTTTTCTTGTTGATTCCATGGAATTCTAGTTGTGTTAATCTTATTCTTTATTTTTTTCAAATTTCTGAAAATTTTGTAGTTATCTTTTCTGTTAATTCCCTTTGTGTCCGTGGTAACTACCTATAAGGCTCCGTTTGGGTGTGTTTCATTTTCATTTTTTTGGGTTTTCTTGCTATTATACATTTTGGGGCTGCTGATTTATCTCTTGTCCTTATAACTTTTGAAGTTATGGTTGAATCATTAGTATTAAAAAAAATAAAAATTAAGGGCATGTTTGAAAGAAAGTATGAACATTCAAAGTGTTCTTGAAAAAAGAATTTAGAAATTCGTACAAAAAAAAAATTCTAGAATAGATGCAAAAGAGTGAAAATAAATGCCCTTTGAGTTGTTTGATGCCTCATGAGATAGCCCTTGAGTTGAGATTGCCTTAATTGCTCAAATTGTGTTTGAAAATTGTTGGACTAACTTGAAATTTGGAAAGTTCTTTTGCAATTTGGTTTTATTTCCCAAGTGCTTTGTGAAATAAGAATTTTCCTTTGCCTAATCATCCTATTCAGTGTTGAGTTCAAATTGTCCTTGTTCTTGAACTTTGTTTCCCTTGTTCTTGTGCTGTTTGTCTTCCTTGTGCATGCACCATGCTTTCCATTCTTACGGGTGTGCTGATATGCTTTGTTGGGTTGTCACATAAAACATCTTCTTGATTCAATTTGCTAGTTCAATAAAGAACTAAAGAGATAAATTAAGAGTGGTAAAAGGCAAGAGTGTGTAAGTGCATTAGAGGGTAAAAGTCAACTATTGTGCTTAAACACGAGTGACATATTCTTAAGTGTATACACGAGAGTAAAGTGTGGTGAGGAACACTTTATTTCTCTAACCCATTTTGTAGGTTTCATAAACACTCATGGAGGAGAGTAGTGATCAAGTTGACCAAACTTTCTTGCTAGGGGCAATGCAGTAACAATTTGAAAGAATGAACACCCGGTTTGATGAATTTAGACACCAGATTGAAATAGTAGAAGTGATAATCACACTTTTATACAGTAATTAACCCTCATATTTAGTGTCTTAAATATCTTTTAGTGCTTAATTGAGTGGGCTTGGCCTTATTTCATAAGTTTGGGTTCATATTGGGCTTAATTGTTCTATTCAGCATTATTAGGGTTTTGATACTGTTTCTGTATTTCGGGTATATCTTTAGTTCTGGAAGTCTAAAAATTGTGAATCTTAACTTGTAGGAAAGCTAAGATGATTTTCTACAACTTTCATTCAGACCTCAAAGGCCAATTCGGACATCCAGTAGATCCAATTTGACCTGGAAGTCAGAGCAGAGATGCTGCCGCTGGAATCTGACCCGCATGCATAGATTAGACCATAACTTGGGATGTAGGTGTCTTATGGACTTTAAACTGGTTCCATTGGAAATCAGAAACATAGGGCTTCAATTGTTATGAAGTCTAGTTCTCCAAATTATGTCTTTTTGATGGTCTTATTACCTGTCGAAACCAGTTGATTACTCCAAAGACCTCTTAAGACCTAATTGGGCTTAACTCCCTCAATTCAGGCCCAATAAGGCCCAAACCGGAGCCCATTTGAAGCTGAGGTCCAGAGGTTTAAACCTAGGTTAAGGGTAATTTGGGTGTGCACTAAATTTTTGATATTATAATTAGGTTAAAAGAGGCAGCATTTTGATAATTCTAGCTAGATAGTTTTTAGGCAACTTTAGTTTTCTCTCTTGAAAATTCTGGAAATCTTTGATTTATGACTGCACTTCTCCATTGGAGCTTGGATTTCATGACCATGGAGGAGTAGAATCCTTGTAACCAAGTTAGACTCCTGATTAAATTCGGTTTTGATTTTGAGATTATGTTTTTAATTGGATTAAACTTAATGCAATTTCTTCTTCTATGAATTTCTGCCTTGCTTTAATCTTTGTATGAATTCATGGAGATCTTTGTAATTTATATGGATATTGAAGTAAGAAATAGAATTTAGATTGATCAATCTTTAATCTGTTGTTAGAATTCAAAGAAGCTATGTTATGCTAATTGATGTTCGGTTTTTAGATTAATCACTAATTGCTTAGTCTTTGTGATTACAAGATTAGTGAATATATGTGGTTAATCGAATCCTGAGTGATAACTCAGTAGGAACAATTAATTATAATTAGAGATTTTAGTTGTGATTAAACTCAATTAGTAGTTCTGCATTAGGACTAGAGGTGTCAAAATGGGTTAAGCCCGTTGGGTTGGCCCGCCCCGCTGTCAAAATGGGTTGGGTTGGGTTAGCATTTTACTGGCCCGTTTAAAAACGGGTTTCTGAGCCCGCCCCGTTTGGGTTACGGGTTGATGGCGGGTCGGGGCGGGCTGACCCACCAGTTAATTCCTTTTTTTTTTAAAAAAAAAAAAAAACATTTTAAATCAAAAATGACAAAATCCCTAACCCCCAAATCCCATTGCTGTTTCTCAGTATCTCGACTCTCTCCCTTTCTTCTCTACTCTCTTGCACTTCACCGCCGGCCATCACCTCCTTCGCATGCCACCACCGCCGGCCATCACCATCCCAATTGGCACAACCCTTCCCTCTCAAGACCGTAACGAAAACGAACTTCGACGCCTCACTTGCTGAGCTTCGCCACCATGTCAGAGCCTCTGATTTCGTCGCCATTGACCTTGAAATGACTGGAGTCACCAGTGTGGCATGGCGCGAGTCCTTGGAATGGGACCACTTTGACGTTCGCTACCTCAAGGTCAAGGATTCGGCTGATAAATTCGGTGTCTGCCTCTTCCGATGGGACCCTTCCAACCAGTCTTTCATCGCCTATCCGTAAGTGTTGTTATTTTTTCTCTGCAGTTTGGTTTCTGAGTAAATTGAAGCAAATGTGAAAAAGATTTTGAATTTGATAAAAATTTGAGTGACGGGTATTGGATTTTTTATAGTCCTGTTATTTTTGAAACTGGGTCAAGTTTGTTAATCAGAAATGACAAATAATTCTCAGAAGCATCCTAGTATAATGGAAATTTTTATGTCAGTATGGCTGTGTTCTACCATTGAAATAGTTGTAAAAGACAATATTGCAAATCTTGTAGATAGCTCAATATGATTCTATAGTTTTCGTGTTAATGCAATTGATGAAATGAAATACATAACTTGAATCATTTTCTGGGCTGTGGTTATTGTGGAAGGCATTGGAGC
The DNA here is from genome assembly GCA_003255065.1 of Cercis canadensis. Classification (NCBI taxonomy): domain Eukaryota; kingdom Viridiplantae; phylum Streptophyta; class Magnoliopsida; order Fabales; family Fabaceae; genus Cercis; species Cercis canadensis. The sequence goes on from QAOA01005518.1 coordinate 120,791, forward strand.
TCTCATGTACGGGAGTTCTCTTCCTTTTGTTAGCAAGAGTAGGATGCTAATCACCATGTTTAATTATTGGAAGGCTGGGCTGACATTGGGACTATTCTTGGATTCGTTTAAGTATTGACTTGATCACATTTTTGGCTTCAGTAATCCCTTCCATTTGAATTCAATATATTCCTCATGTTCTTTTAATACTCAGCTTTTGAGACGCTGTTAACTTGTAGTCTATGGATCAAAATTTGTTTGGTATGCATGGGACTTATACTTATCTGAACATGAATCTGAGCTACATTATAAGGTTAAAGTCCCTGCTATGCTAGTGCTCAGGATAAAGAAGCTAGTTTATTCAAGAATCAAGATGCAAGGTTGATTATTTTAATTTATTGGTCATAGAATATTAAAGGTTGAAAGATTCAACAATATACTTCATATGGTTCCATGTACCTTAATCAAGTTCTGTTTGTTTAGAGAAACTATCTCCCTTCACAGAATTTCATTCCTGGATTCCCTTATTCTTGAGGTTCATTCATCATGGTATCATTAGGATCATGCTATTGGGATCATTGGAATTCATATTCTGCAGGGGCATTCCAACAAATTGAAACATAAAGAGAACCAATTTTGGACTTGGTTGATTGATGATATGTAAAGATGGATGAAGCTATAGGTTGATATATTATACTGCTCTAACTATGCATCATCTTGTACTGGGTATTCTATTTTATGTACAAATTGTTAATTTAACAAAATGATTGCTTTTATATATTTGTAGTACTTGATCTGTTGCTGAAATTTGTTTTATTTCTTCAAAATGTTGTCAATTGAATGTAATGAAGATTTTTCAAAGAAAATTTATTTTTTTTTAATTAGACTATAATTTTATTTTATTTTATTTTTTAATTTTTGGCGGGTTAGGCGGGCCAACCCGCAACCCATAGTGGGTTGGGTTGGGTTGATGTTTTTTTAGCCCGTCAAAATGGCGGGCCAGCCCGCCCCGCCCCATTTGGTGGCGGGTTGAGGCGGGCCGGGGCGGGCCAGCCCGTTTTGACAGCTCTAATTAGGACTTAATCATTCATGTTAATCTAAGATGAATCAAACCAGTTTTTGATGGATGTCTAGCTAGGCTACGCCTTTAATCAACTGCATTAATCCTGATTGAATTCTGTAATTTACCATTATAATCTTGTTTCAAAAATTCCCTGTTCTTAAACTTGAAATTATTAATTACACATTGCATTCCTTGTGAGAGACTTCCCGGATCATGCCTTCTATTGCATTCTAATTAGGCGATTCAGTTTAATTTAATTGGATTAGCGATAATTCTGATCAAATTTTGGCGCCGTTGCCAGGGAATATCAATGTTAGTTGATGATTTTAAGTTCCCTTTTTGAATTCTTGTGATTTGATCCCATTTCCCCTTGTTTTCCCTTCATTTTGGCTTAAATTTGCTCATGCGGGTGCACTGTTCGGAGTAAAATTTTGTGCTCCGATTGACCTGAAACTTGGTCAGTTGAAGGAAAATGGGCCACTAATCAATAGTCATTGCTTATACCATGAAGTCTTCATTTTTAAGCTAAATTCCACTGTTTTGACCACTTTTCTATTTTTTAAAGATTTTTTATTTTATTTTTGAGCTTTATTTTCATCTAGTTTTCGTTCTGTGGTGGTTTCAAAATTTTTAAAAATGTTTAGATGGGTCAACTAGTGTTATTTTGGTGTATTTTTGTCTTTGTTCAGAGTTTTTGGTGTGTTTCTATTTTAGCCAATTTTTGTCCCTATTTCTGTGTTTCTATGTTGTGTTCCTGTTTTAGTGTGTTTTGACATTCTGTCAACCTTGTGTGCATGGTGTATGACTCGGTCTTCTTGTAGTGATTTATGTGATATTGATTATGAGATTGATAAAACATTTCATAGTCGGCATAGACAAGCTAGGACAAGAGTAGTTGTTGATCCTATTCTTAATCTTGTTGTTGTTAATCCTGTTGTTCATAATTCTGTTGACAACATGGCTGACCATAACATAGATGGTAATGTGGATTTTAATGATGTTGCCGATAGGGCTAGAAACAATAACATGCATGCTAGAGCTAGAACCCTTAAGGAACTTGCTGCCCCAGATGTGGCATACCAACCCTTAGGCATTCAATACCCTGAGTTAGATGTTTCCTTTGAACTTAAGTCCGGATTAATACACTTGTTGCCTAGATTTCATGGCCTTGCAGATGAGGATCCGCATAGACATTTGAAGGAATTCCATGTGGTGTGCTCAACAATGAAACCACAAAGCATTCTAGAATAGCACATCAAGCTCATGACATTTCCATTCTCACTAACAGATGTGGCTAAGGATTGGATGTACTACCTACGCTCCGGTTCTATCACTTCTTGGAATGACATGAAAAGACTCTTCTTGGAGAAATTCTTCCCTACTTCCAAAACTGCAGCTATCCGGAACGATATTTGTGGGATTAGACAATCATCAGGAGAGACACTCCATGAGTATTGGGAGAGGTTTAAGAAATTATGTGATAGTTTCCCTCATCACCAAATCAGTGATCAACTGCTCATTCAATATGTTTATGAGGGCCTAATGCCTATGGATAGAAGCTTAATAGATGCAGCCAGTGGAGGAGCATTGGTGGACAAAACCCCAAAGGCTGCCAAGAATTTAATTTCTAAAATAGCTGACAATTCCTAACAGTTTGGTGCTTGGATGGTTCATACCACTAGAGGACTCAATGAGATTGTTGTATCAACTGCTGATCAACAGAGGGTGGAGCATAGACTTGATGACTTGGCATCTTTGGTGAGGCAGTTAGCCATGTGGCAACATCAACAACCTGCCATACAACCAGTGTAGCCACTCAGAGTTTGTGGCATATATGCTTGTACCTCCTACCCTACTGAAGCTTGTCCCACCCTTCAAGAGGATGTCTGTACTTGTCCTAACCAAATAGCAGTTGCAGCCAATGTTTTCCCCAACAAGCCTCAGTATTCTTAATTCTAGTATTACCAGTCTCAACAGCCAAGACATGATCCTTTTTCTACCACATACAACCCTGGTTGGAGAGACCATCCTAACCAGAGACATGGCAACATGCAGCCACAACAACATAGTTGCCAGTCTTACCAATCATACCAAAATAGGCCACCAGGATTCCAGAATAGAGTATCACATCCATTCCAACCTGCCAAGGAGCAAGCCACCACCTCTGGTCAAAATGCACCTAACTAAGAAGAGCTCATAAAGCAGTTGGCAACCAACAATCTTCAATTCCAACAGAGCACAGGAGCTACCATACAAAATTTGGAGACACAGATTGGCCAATTAGCTTCATCAATTAGTCAATTGAAAGCTCAAGGTTCTGGCCAACTTCCTTCACAAACCATTTCAAATCCAATTGGTAAGAATGTGAGTACAATTATCCTTAGGAGTGGTAAGGAAATTCCTGAACCTGAACTTGCACCTGCAGTTACACATTCCAGTAGCTAGAGTAAACCAAGTGTACCTGTTGTTGACCCTAGTAGTTCTAGCCACAGCACTCCAGAGATGGCACAGCAGCATAAGAACACTCATTCTGTTCCTCTACCTTTTTCACAGAGAGCCTTTCAGTCCAAAAAATTAGATGAGGCAGAGAAAGAGAAGGATCTTTTGGACACATTTAGAAGAATTGAGATCATCATTTTACTATTAGAGGCAATCAAGCAAATTCCAAAGTATGCAAGGTTCCTGAAGGAGTTGTGCACTCACAAGAGGAAGTTAAAGGGCAATGAACGAGTCAGTATGGGCCAGAATGTCTCTGCCCTCATTCAACCTATGCCTAAGAAGTGCCAAGATCCTGGAACTTTTCCCATACCTTGTGTCATTGGAAACTGCAAGTTTGAGATGCTATGTTAGACCTTGGAGCTTCTATCAATGTCATGCCTAAGTCAGTTTTTTAGTCACTTGGATTGGGGCCCTTGCAGCCAATAGAAGTGGTGATCTAATTAGCAAATAGAAGTAATGCATACCCTACTGGCCTAATTGAGGATGTACTAGTCCGAGTTAATGAATTGTTTTTCCCTGTTGACTTCTACATCTTAGACATGGAGGGTGAATCAACAAACAACAAGAATCCAATCATTCTTGGGAGACCTTTCCTCAAGACCGCCAGAACCAAGATATATGTGCATTCTGGAACCCTTTCCATGGAGGTCGGTGATAGTATAGTGCAATTTAATATCCTTGATGCCATGAGATATCGCATGGAAGACCATTCTCTTTACTGCATTGATATTATTGATGAGTTAGTTGATGAGGTTTATGATAGTCTTCCCTCTGAATTCCCTAAATTACTGTTCTTGGATGATTCAATATGTTATGACTGTGATGGTGATGCTATTTGCTCTGCTTGCTTAGAGATTACTGAATTTTTAGAGAGCAATGATTCTGCCACAGAAGCTGCTGCAGTAGTTGATTATGAGGCTGCAGTAATTAATGACCCTGTTGTGGTAGTTAATGAGTATGTAGAGATTTATGCAATAGAGGCAGGAACCACGAGTTTGCTCCCTTCCATAGTGCAGCCACCCAAACTAGAGCTTAAACCCCTCCCTAAGCACTTGACATATGCATTCTTAGAGGAGAATGAGCAGCTGCCAGTTATCATTGCCAAGAACCTTCAACCTGAGCAAGAGGCAAAGTTGTTGCATATTTGAGACAGAATAAGAAGGCTATTGGGTGGACACTGGCATATATACCTAGCATCAGTCCTTCTACTTGCATGCACAAAAGTTTACTTGAGGAAGATGCTAAGTCAGTGAGACAGCCACAGCGACGGCTTAACCCATTGATTCTGGATGTGGTCAAGAAGGAGATAACTAAGCTTCTTCAAGCTGGGATCATCTATCCAATCTCAGATAGTAAATGGGTAAGCCAAGTGCAAGTTGTTCCAAAGAAATCAAGAGTGACAGTGGTGAAGAACCAGCATGATGAGCTCATTCCCACTCGAGTTCAAAATAGCTGGAGGGTTTGCATCGATTACCGACGCCTCAATCAGACTACCCGCAAGGACCATTACCCACTTCCCTTCATCGATAAGATGTTTGAGCAGCTAGCAGGGAAGTCTAACTACTGTTTCCTAGACATATTCACTAGTTATTTCCAGATTCACATTGCACTTGAGGATCAGGAAAAGACCACATTCACCTGTCCCTTCGGCACTTTTGCATATCGAAGAATGCCATTTGGTCTTTGCAATGCTCTAGGTACCTTCCAACATTGCATGATTAGTATCTTTTATGATTTTATAGAGAATTGTATGAAGGTATTAATGGATGATTTTACTGTGTATGGTTCTTCCTTTGATGATTGTCCGAATAGCTTGTCTAGAGTTTTACATAGGTGCATTGAAACTAATCTTGTTCTGAATTTTGAAAATGTCATTTTATGGTAGAACAAGGGATAGTTTTAGGGCATGTAATCTCTAGTAAAGGTATAGAGGTAGATCCTGCCAAGATTGATGTTATATCTTCTCTGCCTTACCCCACCTGCATGCGGGAAGTTCGTTCCTTTCTTGGTCATGCAGGATTCTACCGACGTTTTATCTATGATTTCAGCATGATTGCCGTCCCGCTATCCACCTTGCTGCAAAAGGATGTGGATTTTATTTTCAACCAATCTTGCAATGATGCATTTGATCACCTCAAGAAGGCTCTCACTTCCACTCCCATCATCTGACCTCCCCACTGGACCCTGCCATTTGAGTTGATGTGTGATGCATCTAACTATGTAGTGGGAGCAGTCCTTGGGCAGAGGATTTGTAAGGTCCATCATGTCATTTACTATGCATCGAGGACGCTTGATTCTGCCCAAGCGAACTACACCACAACAAAGGAAAAGCTTTTAGCAATTATTTTTGCTTTGGATAAGTTTAGATCATACTTGCTTTGTTCTCATGTGGTGATTTTTTTTGACCATGCAGCACTCAAGTTCTTCCTCAATAAACCAGAGGCCAAACCCCGGTTAATTCGATGGATGCTCCTTCTCCAAGAGTTCAACCTTGAGATCAAAGATAAGAGCGGAGCAGAAAATGTGGTTGCTCACCACCTGAGCCGGATCGAAAGAGATTTTGATTCACTGCCTATTGATGGTTACTTTTATAAACTTGTATTCAATTGAAATGATGCTACAAACATTCTAAGCAAGTATACCTATTGTTTTGCAGGATAGCTTGATTGAGTACGAATGTCGATCCCACGAGGAACTATAGCTATTAGTAGTAATCCCTTTTCTATTATCTAATCTTAGAATTGTGGTTTAATAAGAGAAATCGATTAATCTAAATTAAATGAATGAATCAAGAAAGACGATCATAAAGAATTTGATAGATTTATCGAATGAGTAGGATGAGTCAGAATAAGAATCTTCCTATGACATACATGCCATTCTCATTATTTAACTCAATGATCGAAACTTCTCTACTTGGACTGATGGGAATTCTAGAATTATGCCTCAATCTTTCTCAAGTAATAAGACATCTATTCCTAGGTTGATTGACTGAAATCTCTTCACAATCAAAACCCCCAAGAATGCATTAATTCGTGTTCTATGAATTCCCTTAGTACATTGGCTTAAATCAGAAGATTCATGTGAATCATATCTCTAGTGATTCCAAGCAAACCCCACTGTCTACAAATGATCTAAATCAATTTATAATTTCTCAATACACAAATTGAAATCTGGTATTAAATCAGCAGCATGCTTTGTCAACTTAACACAAATAGCAATCATAGACAATTCCAAGAAATGAAGACATCTTCTCATTAATTCAAAAGGAGAATAGTACAGTTATATTTCTAGGGTTCATCCTAACTAACTTTTACAAATCAGTTCACAATAAATCTGAATCAACAAAATGCAGAGAAGACAAGATAGAATCAAGAAAACTCATTCTCATGAAGTTCCTTCAAGTGGTTGATTTTCTATCTTGCTCTTCTCCGATCTTCCAAAGTGCTCCTACTGCACCTGACCTCTGAAGTTGCCCCAAAATCTCTAAGTGTTCGACTATCCAAAGATGTCTCCCCCTTTACCTCAAGTTCAAATAAATACTCCATCTAATTCTAGGGTTTCACCCTTCAGATGCTCGAACACGACCACGACACGGCCGTGTTCACTTACAGTAGCTGGGCGTGTCACTTAAATGCATCGAAGGGACTTCAAACACGGCCGTGTTCACTTCTTCTTCAACCCATGTTCAAACCAACATGGCCGTGTTTCTGTAGGGGAGGGGAGTGTTCCATTCAGGGAGATTCTCTGGAGGTATGACACGGTCATGGACACGGGCGTGTTCATTACAAGGCTTGGCCATGTTCCTTAGCAACTGGAGCAGGACTCTCTGGTGGTCAGACACAGCCATGGACACGGGCTTGTCTAAGCCGTGTCCCCTGAATGGACTTCATGATCTGGTGGTTTTTACTCCAGAAACTCCCTAAAACTCTTCCTCTTGCTTGATCAGCCAGAGAAACACCTGAAAGAACAGATAGTGGGGATAAGTACCATGTTTAAAGCAACTTGTGCTCGAATCTGAGTAGGAAACCATTGATAAACATGGAACTTAACAATATAAAAAGTACATATCAAATACCCCCACACTTAAGCTATTGCTTGTCCTCAAGCAATTCAAATCAGAACATGTCTCTTTACAAGCTCTATTCCTGGGAAAGCGGTTAAATTCAGAGAAGTAAATGCTATGTACTTTACCCTCAACAGCTGCATTACTCAGTCCCGATAAAGAGCTCATGAACCCAGTTAATTGAACTACACAATTGTCTTAGCTCACCCCTGTGTCTGAATAGAATCACCCTGCTTCCTACTAAGTTTTAATTATAGACAGAAAAATAAATACATAATGCCAAGAACTCAAGTACTACTATTTTTCTTTTCTTTCATAGTTGGGGATTCTAGGATGTGGTGTCCGGTCATTGCCTGCGACCCACATTCAACTAGTTATGCTTCTATGGCATACTCATATCCTTCTCCAGTTTCAGGCACAAAAGGTAGAAGAGCAGAGCCCCACTATGCACAAAAGCTACTCAACTATCGCAAAAAATCAAATAATATATTTTTTTTTCAAATTAAAACACAGGGAATTATCCATATCAGACATTCAGGGTTAACTACTACAAGGGTGTATTTCAATGTCCCAAATCCACTGAACCAAAGTAGTTACCTCATAATGCAGCTAACTAAAAGGTAAAATACTAAGCAAACATACTCAAACACAGCATAGAAAGAATAAAATTTCCCAGGAAGATCACTTCGAGAGCACATGATCCTAGTTCGAATTACTTCAGACATATACATCTTGTTCAGTTCATGCATCATAGTCAAACATTCCATGTTTAAGCATAGATATACCCCCCCACACTTAAGTACAACATTGTCCACAATGTTTGAAATGTTAAACTTCAAAAGGACAGATACTCCCTGAGTGAAGAGGTTCTTGACGTTCTGAACAAGAGAGGGTGAAATCCCAGTAAGATAGAAGGTGAGACTGCAAAGGAAAGGATACACTAGAAAAAGGGTGAAACAGTCAAGAACAATAAAATTTACTGAAATATTAAACTATTAAAATTCATGCCAAAAAGAAAGTATCAAAAAGAAAAAAAGAAAAAAAATAGACTAATCCCTAGGTGGTTCTCCCGAATGCTCAGGGTGCGATGTAGAAGGCAAGTCGGTGCAATGAGCAGACGGAGACTCTAGAGGTGGTGGTGGTGGTACTCGGGAGGTAGTACGTGGAGGATGGGTCGGTTGGACCGAGGGGGTTGGGTCCAAATCGTCCTCTGGATCCTGGAAGCGAGGTGACATGGGTGGCGAAGGAGGTTGGATGCCCATGCACTGGCTCTACATCTGTAAGGTGAGCTCGACCCATCGGTGATGTGCTCGGGTGTAGGCCATCCATTGGAGCTGGTTGTTGCGCATCTGGCGGTGGTTCATGATGAGGCGGTTGAGCCGGGCTCTTGTCCCATCGACCTCTACCTCGATACGACTCAACTGCCGCTCGATAGGTGTGGGTTTGCGCTCCTCCTCCTCAGGCGATGCGAGAGGGACTCCTGGAAATGGCTGTGAAGAGGACGGGGCTGATGGGCTCGGGCGTGCTGTAGGTGGCGCCTGGGATGGACTGGCAGTCGGAGCGTCAGGTTGGGGCTCCTCGGTGGCATATGTGGAGGGTGGCTCCGTTGGTGGTGCCTCAGGCACTGCTCGTGGCGGAGCGCCAACAATGGCTAGGTAGGTTCCCTGACTGTCAGAGCGGCGCTCGACCATACCCATGGCTCGTAGGGTGTCCATCCCTAGAGGTAGCGGGCGACAAGCCACTATGAGAGTGGACTCGTCATCGAGAACTTCCAAGTGTCGTGCCAGCCGGGTGATGACGGAGCCCCCTTCGATAGCGCCGAAGTTGGGCCTCTGCAAATAACCCCGAACCAGCTAGAAGAATGCGTATCCTAAGTGGCAATGGTGCCTCTCCTGGATGCATTAGAGGTAGAACATGTCTCTCTTGCTGATGACGTTGGTGCTCTCCCGCCTCGCAGTCAAGGAGTGGACGAGGAGCTTGTGAATGACACGGAGGGCCGGTGAGCGAAAGGTTGAGGCCTTAGACCCCTTAGCCTCATAAGCAGCCTCAGTGCTGATGGTTCGCAAGTAGTCTGCAGGCTCAGTGCTAGGCGAATGCCAGTCCAGGTAGCAGGAGTCGTAGACGAATCCCTGCTCTGTTAGCCCTGCTGCTTTAGTGAATTGCTCGAGACTCATAGCATGCATAAATGTGCCGAGGCGAAATCGGATGGTGTCCAGCTCATGCCATGTGGCGGAGGAGTCAGTGAATGTGGTGTGGAACTCCACCGTGGCAAAAAACTCTAGAGTGAGTTCTCGGTACACAGGCTCTCGGAGGTCTAGTATGCTGCTCCACCGACTGAAGCTAAGTAGACGCCGCACCTCCTGCTCGATGCCTAGCTCCTACAGCACAATCCATTTTGCGTAGCGGCTGGGCTCAAAGGGTATGGTGGAGAGTTTGGCTAGCCTCTCCTTGTGCTCATCGCCCTGAAATCGAAGAGAGGGGTGCACTGAGGGGTCCACGGCCCCGGATCTCCGCTTCTTGGCAGGAGGCGAGGGTGACTCTTACGGGGCCGAGCGGTTCTTCCTTGGTTGCAGCTTCTCGCGGTGCTGCTGCGACTCCTCGGTGCGCTTTGTCATGGTGGTTTCCTGTAAAAACAATTTAACCAAATGAATCCCATAGCATGAGATCTTTGTAAACAGGACAACTGTTGCATGTAAAAGAAATTCATGCACAATGCAAGTCTTATAAAACATTGGGTAATTGCAACTTTGAGAATGCATGTCTAAATGACAAAAACTAAGCCTATCCATGGTCCCTAGAGTATAGCAACAGTGAGATTCAGCAAATCCCAAATTGGCCATTCAGAGCCCCCAGTATGGACAAAATTCACAAATCAGAAAATTCCGCAGCTATATGTCAACTGTACTACATCAGTAATTGCCTCCAAATTTTCTAAATTTTAACAGTTAAGTAGCAGCAATTCCACAGTAATAATTCATTAGTAGCATGGCAACAATGGACCTTCTTGATACTACTGACAAAAACACAAACAACACAGGCAATGAATCAATAGATGAGCAGTCATTCCCACAGCAACAATGCAAAATATCAATGGCCATGAACAATAAATAGCAGGCATTCCCCAAGCAAGAATTTTCACTGGCAGTGCCTACATGACTGAGAATTGCAAGAAAATAATATATGCTTCAACAACCAGATTCCCAAAACCAGTAATTAGCAAGGCCAACTTTGTATTTTTGTTTAATATGCATCTTACAGTTAACCCCCCCCCCCCCCTCCACATTTCCTTACTAAGAAGATAGGTAAAAATTGCATTCATCACTCAACTGAAACAATATAGAAGTATGCATAAAAATGAAGGAAAATGCAGTTAAAATAACTGAGAATTATAGATAAGGGGGAAGGAAGAGTCCATACCTGTGAGTGAAGAACAAAGACTAATATTATGCGTGAAGAAGAACTTGACCAAATGCCTAAGGATAGGGCTGTGGGAAGATTAGATTGAGCAAGAATTTTAGGCTTAATGCAGAGGGGTTTGGCCGAAAATGATGGTGGGAGTGCCGGAGGGTAAGGGATTTGAGGAAAATTGAGAGGAAATTGGGGATTTCTGAAATTGAGGAATGACCCGCGAAGAGGGAAATTTTAAGTGTCACTGCGACACGCCCACAACACGGTCATGTTGAGTGGGCGTGTTGGGTCTGAGAGGGGAGACACGGGTGAACACGCGTGTGTCTCAGGGCGTACTAATGGACACGGAGACAGCACGCCTATGTATCGGGCAGTGTTCAAAGAGTGAAAAATTGCTTTAAGTGACACGGGGTAAACACGGCCGTGTTCAATGGTCGTGTTGCGTGGCACGGGATGCTTTAATACTCACCTGAGGTGGACATGGCCGTGTCTTAGCTGGATACATCCTGGACAATAGACACGGCCACAAACACGGTCGTGTCATTAGCCGTGTTCCTCTCCTGAACTCCCTGTGTGGTCCACACGCCTGGTGACACGGCCATGTCATTGGCCGTGTTGTCCACTTATGGTCTCTGTGAGGTTCACACGGGGTAGAACACGCCCGTGCTTATGCCCATGTTCTGCACTCTGATCTTAAAATCGAAATTTCACCCTGCAAACATGCCTCAAACAACACCTGCATACTAAAGCAATTGGAAACAGCTAAGACAATTTAAGAGAATAATTCAATCCAAAGCATAAAGGGAAATGAAAACAAAAGCAAAGCAAAGCACTAAAATTCTTTTAGGTTGCCTCCCAACAAGCGCTTCTTTAAAGTCAATTAGCTGAACTTAAGGATTGGGGAGCTACTGCATGAGGTCTTGGATGTGACAGACATCCCTTGGCAGTTCTTGGATGCTAGTACATGATACAACTTCAATCTCTGTCCATTGACCTTGAAGGTGCCTTTCTCTGGATGAGTGACCTCAACAGTGCCATGAGGAAATACTTGCTTAACCATGAAGGGGCCTGATCATCTGGACCTGAGTTTGCCTGGGAACAACCTTAAGCGTGAATTAAAGAGCAACACTTGGTCCCCAGGCTGAAACTCCTTGGATGATTTAATGCGCTGATCATGCCACTTCTTAGCCTTTTCCTTGTACAACCTTGAATTTTCATAGGCAACATCCTTTCATTCAGCCAGTTGGTTTAATTGGAGCAACCTCTTTTCACCTGCATCACACAAATCATAATTGAGAGATTTTATAGCCCAAAAAGCCTTGTGCTCCAACTCTACTGGCAAATGACAGGACTTCTCATAAACAAGTTTGTACGGGGTGGTACCAATAGGGGTTTTGAAGCCTGTCCTATAGGCCCATAGAGCATCATCTAATTTTAAGGACCACTCATTTATAGATCGCTCTATGGTCTTTTCCAGAATTCTTTTGAGTTCCCTATTCGTCACCTCTACTTGGCCACTAGTTTGGGGGTGATAGAAGGTTGCCACTTTATGAGTAACACTATATCTCTTCAGGGTATTGGTTAACTATTGGTTACAAAAGTGGGTGCCTCTATCACTAATGATGGCTCATGGCGCTCTAAACCTAGCAAACAATGTCTTAAGGAACTTAACAACTACCCTAGCATCATTGGTAGGAAAAGCCTGAGCTTCTACCCATTTAGATACGTAATCTACTGCAACTAGGATATATTTGTTCCCATAGGATGAGGGAAAAGGGCCAATGAAGTCAACACCCTAGACATCGAAGACCTCACACACTAAGATGCTGGTCTGGGGCATTTCATCCTTCTTAGAAATGTTACCTGTGTGTTGGCAATTGTCACATTGCTTCACATACCTGTGAGCATCCTTGAATAAAGTAGGCCAATAAAAACCTGACTCCAGGATCTTCCTTGCTGTCCCATTGGCTTGATAATGCCCTCCAGTTGGACCCTTGTGGCAGTGCTCCAAGATGCTTTCCGTTTCAGGATAGGCGATACAACGCCTTATTATTTGGTCTTCACAAATGCGAAATAGATAGGGATACTCCCAAAGGTAGTACTTCAAATCAGAGAAGAATTTCTTCTTCTGAGAATAAGTTAACTCCTTTGGAAGAACCCTACCTGCTAGATAGTTAGCAAAATCAGCAAACCAGGGGATATCCCGCCATTCAACCTCACATAAGTGTTCATCTGGAAAAGTATCATGTAAGTCCTCTTCCACTAACTCCCCTTGAGCTAGGGATTCCAGACGAGACAGATGGTCTACTGCTAGGTTCTCGGATCCCTTGCGATCTCGGATTTCTAGGTCAAATTCCTGCAATAACAGAACCCAGCATATTAGACGAGGTTTAGCATCATTTTTAGTCAAAAGGTACCTCAATGGTGAATGATCAGAATACACAATGACTTTAGACAAGATCAAATAAGATCGAAATTTGTCCAAGGAGAAAACCACTGCAAGCAATTCCTTCTCAGTAGTAGTGTAATTCTTCTGAGCATCAATCAAAGTCTTGCTTGCATAGTAGATGGGTCGGAAGTGCTTGTCCCTGTGCTGCCCCAAGACTGCTCCCACTTCAAAATCACTTGCATCACACATCAATTCAAATGGTGATGACCAATCAAGTGTAATCATAATGGAGGCCGTAGTCAATTTGTCCTTTAAGGTGTTAAATGCAAGCATGCACTCCTCATCAACGACAAAAGGGACTTTATTTTCGAGCAATCTAGTAAGGGGTCTAGCTATCTTAGAGAAATCCTTGATAAATCTTCTATAAAAACCAGCATGACCTAGAAAGCTCCTGATTGCTGTAACAGAGGTAGGAGGTGGCAATTTAGCAATAGTCTCTACTTTTGCCCTGTCTACCTCTATACCCTTACTAGAGATCTTGTGGCCTAGCACTATACCTTCTTGGACCATAAAATGGCACTTCTCCCAATTCAAGACCAGGTTAGTCTCCTCACACCTCTCAAGTACTCTGGCCAAGTTATCTAAACACAAATGGAAAGAATTGCCAAAGTCAGAGAAGTCATCCATAAACACCTCCATTGTGTCCTCAACCAATCTATCGAAGATTGCCATCATACACCTCTGAAAAGTGGCGGAGGCATTACACAACCCAAATGGCATTCTCCTATAAGCAAATGTACTGTAGGGACATGTGAAAGTTGTCTTTTCCTGGTCTTCCGGGGCGATATGTATTTGGAAATACCCTGACATGCCATCAAGAAAACAATAAAAGGCATGTCCAGCCATACGCTCCAAAATCTGATCTATGAACGGTAAAGGGAAATGATCCTTGCCGGTGGCATCATTTAACTTCCGATAGTCTATACAGACTCTCCACCCTATGACCGTCCTCATTGGCACTAATTCATTTTTCTCATTAGGTACCACTGTCATGCCCCATTTCTTTGGCACCACTTGCACCGGACTAACCCATGAACTGTCAGCGATGGGGTAAATGACTCCTGCATCCAGAAGTTTGATCACCTCATTTTTCACCACTTCTTTCATGTTCGGATTCATCCTTCGCTGTGGCTGCACCAAAGGTTTACAATTTTCTTCTAATGCAATCTTGTGAGTCCAAAATGAAGGGTTGACTCTTTTCATGTCTGAGATTTTCCATGCTATAGCTTTCTTGTGCATTTTAAGCACATCCAAGAGCTTCCCTTTTTGCTCCTTTGTTAAGTTTGCTGCAATGATTATAGGCAACTTGGAGTTTTCTGCTAGGAAAGCATATTCCAAGTGCTCTGGAAGTTGTTTTAGCTCCAGCTCTGGCGGTTCCTCAATGGATGGCTTGATTTTGATTCTGTTCCCCTCAATCCTCTCTAGAGATGTGTCTCTGGTCAATGGTTTCTGGGCTTGCATGTGTGCCACATGCTCCCTAATCTCAGTGTGATCTGTCTCTTCTTCTCCCTGCATGATACATGTTTCCAGTGCATCTCTTGTAACGATTTCCTGCATACATTGAAGCACACACGAGTCAATAGTATCAACATAAAAACATGTATCATCAGTACTCATTTTGTGTTTCATGGTCTCAGATATTTTAAATATCACTTGCTCGTTGCCCACTCTCAAAGTTAGCTTGCCACCATGAACATCAATGATGGCTTTAGCTGTAGCAAGGAATGGTCAGCCTAGGAGCAAGGGTACTTCCACATCTTCATCCATATCCATGATCACAAAATCAACCAGGAAAATGAATTTATCAACTTTCACTAGGATATCCTCTATTATCCCCTTGGGATAGGTGATAGATCTATCTGCTAGCTGAATACTCATCCTAGTGGGAGTCGGTTCTCCAAGTCCCAGTCTCTTAAACATACAATAAGGCATTAAATTTATGCTAGCTCCTAGATCCGCTAATGCCTTATCAACAGATAAACTACCAATGTTGCAGGGAATAATAAAACTCCCTGGATCTTTAATCTTCCGTGGTAGCTTGTTTTCAACTATGGCAAAGCATTCTGCATTTAGAGTCACCATAGACAGCTGCTCGAGCTTGCTCTTGTTGAAAAGGAGTTCCTTCAAGAATTTAGCATATTTTGGCATTTGTGAAAGGGCTTCCATAAAAGGAATATTTATGTGCAACTATTTAAACAGCTCGAGAAACTTGCTAAATTGCTCCTCCTTTTTATCTCTTGCAAGCCTGCTCGGGTAAGGGATAGGTGGCTGGTATTCTTTTACCACTCTCTTCTTCGGTTCTTCTACCGTTTCCGAAACAGGTTCTCCCAATTTCTCAGATTCAACAGCACCTTCATCAACCACACCTCCATCACCAAGTTGCTCTTTCTCTACTCCCTTGAGTTCCTTGCCACTCCTCAAGGTGATTGCTTTGGCTTGCTCCTTAGGATTTGGCTCGGTGTAGCTAGGTAGATTCCCTGGTGATCTTTCTGACATCAACTTAGCTAGCTGGCCAATCTGAGTCTCAAGATTGTGGATGGAAGCCTCTTGATTCCTCAAGGATGTTTCATTGTTGTTAAACCGTCCTTCCGATGCTGTTATAAATCTAGAAAGTTGGTCTTCAATGGTTGGTCTCTGTGGGGGGTTAGAATGTTGCTGAAATCCAGGGGAAGGACCTTGTCTTTGCTGCCCTAGGTCTTGCCTTTGCTGCCCTTGGTCTCTCCAAGCGAAATTCGGGTGATTTCTCCACCCAGGATTGTACATGTTAGAATAAGGATTATTTGTCATTCTACTTCCCAAATAATCTGCTTGTTCTATTGGTGATCCCGAATCGGAGGCTTGGCACTCATGATTAAAATGTCCTCCCCCACAATTATCACATCTCATAACAGATGAGGAAGAAGTAAGTCTGCCCATATCATCGATCTTCTTAGTAAGGGCCTCTATTTTTGCCTCTAAAGAGGTAGAGGTGGCCACATTATGCNTTGTCATTCTACTTCCAAAAATAATCTGCTTGTTCTACTGGTGATCCCGAATCGGAGGCTTGGCACTCATGATTAAAATGTCCTCCCCCACAATTATCACATCTCATAACAGATGAGGAAGAAGTAGGTCTGCCCATATCATCGATCTTCTTAGTAAGGGCCTCTATTTTTGCCTCTAAAGAGGTAGAGGTGGCCACATTATGCACTCCTCCTGATCTGGCCTTCATCCTTTGGTTTCCCCACTGGTAGTTGTTGGTACCAATTTCATCAATCAGAGTATGTAGTTCTTCAGGAGTTTTGAAACTTGTGGTTCCTCCTGAGGATGAATCAATTTGCTGCCTAATCCCAAAATTGAGACCACTCTAAAAAGTTTGCATCTGAACTCCCAAGTCCAACCCATGATGTGGGCATTTTCTCAACAAGTAATTCCATCTTTCCCATAGTTCGTAGAGTGATTCACCATCCATTTGCTGGAAGGAGAAAATATCATTCTTAAGCTTGGCTGTTCTTGCTGGGGGGAAGTACCGGCCTAGAAATTTTTCAGTTAGCTCATTCCATATGTTGATAGACCCCGGAGGTAGTGTCTTCAACCATGACTTTGCCTTACCCCTTAGTGTAAAGGGGAAGAGCCTCAGTCTAATTGCATCCTCACTAGCTCCGTTGATCTTGAAAGTATCACAAATCTCCAAGAAGTTTGTGATGTGAGTATGGGGGTCTTCATCCGGTAAACCATCAAATTGCACAAGCTGCTGCACCATCTGGATGACGTTCGGCTTGATCTCAAAATTATTGGCTGTCACCAGAGGTCTTGCTATGATGGACTCAGTTTCAACAGTTGATGGCCTTCCATAATCCCCCATAGTTCGTGGTCTTTCTTGGTCAGCCATGGTAGGTTTTTCTATGACAATAGGCTCAGATGGTTAGCCTTGCAACAGGATAGTCTTGTTCCTTGATTTTCTCACCACTATGCGTTCAATTTCTGGGTTCAACTCAAGGAGCTTCTTCTTGCTACTTCGTGTCATGCATCAGAAAGACTAGCTCCTGCTAGGATCAAACACATGCAATTATAAGAAAGAGGCACAAGGCTAACCAACAAAAAGAAAAAAAAAAAACTGACTAGAGTAATAGAAAGTAAATGTTCCTAATATTATAGTTCCCCGGCAACGGCGCCAAAACTTGATGGTTACTTTTATAAACTTGTATTCAATTGAAACGATGTTACAAACATTCTAGGCAAGTATACCTAACGTTTTGCAGGATAGCTTGATTGAGTACGAATGTTGATCCCACGAGGAACTATAGCTATTAGTAGTAATCCCTTTTCTATTATCTAATCTTAGAATTGTGGTTTAATAAGAGAAATTGATTAATCTAAATTAAATGAATGAATCAGGAAAGACGATAACAAAGAATTTGATAGATTTATCGAATGAGTAGGATGAGTCAGAATAAGAATCTTCCTATGACATACATGACATTCTCATTATTTAACTCAATGATCGAAACTTCTCTACTTGGACTGATGGGAATTCCAGAATTATGCCTCAATCTTTCTCAAATAATAAGACATCTATTCCTAGGTTGATTGACTGAAATCTCTTCACAATCAAAACCCCCAAGAATGCATTAAGTCGTGTTCTATGAATTCCCTTAGTACATTGGCTTAAATCAGAAGATTCATGTGAATCCTATCTCTAGTGATTCTAAGCAAACCCCACTGTCTACAAATGATCTAAATCAATTTATAATTTCTCAATACACAAATTGAAATCTGGTATTAAATCAGCAGCATGCTTTGTCAACTTAACACAAATAGCAATCATAGACAATTCCAAGAAATGAAGACATCTTCTCATTAATTCAAAAGGAGAATAATACAGTTATATTTATAGGGTTCATCCTAACTAACTTTTACAAATCAGTTCACAATAAAATCTAAATCAACAAAATGCAGAGAAGACAAGATAGAATCAGGAAAACTCATTCTCATGAAGTTCCTTCAAGTGGTTGATCTTCTATCTTGCTCTTCTCCGATCTTCCAAAGTGCTCCTACTGCACCTGACCTCTGAAGTCGCCCCAAAATCTCTAAGTGTTCGACTATCCAAAGATGTCTTCCCCTTTACCTCAAGTTCAAATAAATACTCCATCTAATTTTAGGGTTTCACCCTTCAGATGCTTGAACACGGCCACGACACGGCCGTGTTCACTTACAGTAGCTGAGCGTGTCATTTAAATGCATCGAAGGGACTTTAGATATGGCCGTGTTCACTTCTTCTTAAACCCGTGTTCAAACCAACATGGTCGTGTTTCTGTAGGGGAGGGGCGTGTTCCACTCAGGGAGATTCTCTGGAGGTATGACACAGTCATGGACACGGGCGTGTTCATTACAAGGCTTGGCCGTGTTCCTTAGCAACTGGAGCAGGACTCTCTGGAGGTCAGACACGGCCATGGACACGGGCGTGTCTAAGCCGTGTCCCCTGAATGGACTTCATGATCTGGTGGTTTTTACTCCAGAAACTCCCTAAAACTCTTCCTCTTGCTTGATCAGCCAGAGAAACACCTGAAAGAACAGATAGTGGGGATAAGTACCATGTTTAAAGCAACTTGTGCTCAAATCTGAGTAGGAAACCATTGATAAACATGGAACTTAACAATATAAAAAGCACATATCACCCATCTAGGATTCCTTTCTTGACGAGCAGCTTTTAGGGCTGAATGGTGAGTTTCCTTGGTTTGCTAATATTGTTAATTATCTGGTTGCTCATGCTTTGTCTGCACACCTCACACATGCACATATTGATAAATTAAAAAGTGAGGCCAAATATTATGTGTGGGATGATCCTTATTTGTGGAGATTCTGTAGTGATCAGATAATTAGGAGATGTGTGCTTAACCATGAGTTCCATTTTATGCTTACTTTCTATCATTCCTATGCTTGTGGAGGCCATTTTGGTCCTCAAAGAACAGCTAAGAAAATGTTAGATTCTGGTTTATATTGGTCCACTATATTTCATGATGCCTATGTTTTTTGTAAATCTTGTGAGTAATGTCAAAAAGTAGGGAATATAACTTGTAGGAATGAGATGCCTCAATAACTTTTGTTGTTCTGTGAGCTTTTTGATGTTTGGGGCATTGATTTTATAGGTCCATTTCCTGTTTCCTTTCGCTTTGTTTATATTTTATTGGCTGTGGACTATGTTTCCAAGTGGGTGGAGGCCATTCCCACCAGAACTGATGATTCTCATGTGGTTGTAGAGTTTTTAGATCACATATTTTTTGCAAGTTTGGCATACCCCGAGCCATCATTAGTGATCAAGGATCTCACTTCTGCAACTGGCACATGAAGACCTTGCTGAGCAAGTATGGAGTTTTTCACAAGACTTCCACCCCTTACCACCCTTAAACAAATGGCCAAGCCGAGGTCTCTAATCGAGAGATCAAGAGGATTCTGGAGAAAACTGTGAGGCCAGATAGAAAAGATTAGAGCAAGAGACTGGATGATACTTTAGGGGCCTATCGGACCGCCTACAAGACACCTATAGGCATGTCGCCTTATAGGTTTGTCTTTGGCAAGGCGTGTCACTTACCAGTGGAGTTGGAGCATCGGGTTTGGGCAGTTAGGGCTTGCAACCTGGACATAGGTCTAGCCGGAGTCGAGAGAAAATTGCAACTTCAAGAGTTAGAGGAATTCCAATTAGAGGCCTATGAGAACTCCCGGCTGTATAAAGAGAAGACCAAGACCTTTCATGATAAGTTGATCCTTAGGAAGGAATTCCAAGTGTGGGAGAAAGTGCTCCTTTACAACTCTCGCCTTAAGTTATGGCTAAGTAAACTGAGATCCCGATGGGAGGGTCCCTTTGTTGTCACTAACATTTTTCCTTATGGTACAGTTGAAATCCAAGAGGTGACCACGGGAAGGACCTTCAAGGTGAATGGCCATAGACTCAAGCTATTTCATGAAGCTCAGGAGAGTTTGGTGGAGGAAGTGGCTTTGCATGATGTTGTCTACCCACTTTGAGTTTCAGGGGAGTTTTCTTTCTGATTATGTTTCTGTTATTGATTTATGTTTTCAATTATGTCTTTATTTCTATTCTTGATTTCAATTCTGTTTTAGTCTATTTTATTTTTTTCATTCTGTTTGTAATTTATGTTTATGTTGTCATTCTATTCTCTGTTTTATGTTTTTCTTCCCTTCTCTGTTTGTTGTTTTTAGTGCGGTCAGCATGTTCCAGATTCTGTTCACGCATCTTCTTGAGCTTCTGTCTAGAATTCTAGTTTTGTTTTAAATTTCTTTGTGATGTCCCGCCTTTCCATTCTATTTTGCTATTTTAATTCTCATTATGCACATCTTTCCACTTTTTCTTTTTGCATTTTTCATATCACTTTAAGATTTGTAAAGGTTGTGAGCTTGAAACAATTGTTATTTTAAGGTTTCTAGCATGATTGAATTATTTCTTACATCTTTTAGCTAATTGTTTTGGTGATGAAATTTGTTGTGATGGATTGAGTTTGATAGTACATACCTAGTGAGTTTTTGATTTTATTGTCATTCACTATTTCTTTCTTGTGTGCATTGTTCTCATGATATTTGTTGCTCTAGAACTTGTTTTGCTTCTTTTTGAGATTACATTATCATATGCATGCATGAATGTGATGAAGGTCATTTTTTCTTTCTTTTATGCTGGTTGGCCAAATAGCCTACCTAACATCTTTTCCCTTGCTTTCCCTGTTGAGCCTAATTTTCTCATTCTTTCATTTACCTCATTGCAAGCTTTTAGTGTAAAACCATGTTTCTACCTACCTTAGGAAGTATGAAAGCATTGGTTTAATTTTTGTTAAGTTTCTATTTGTCCGGGACGAACAAAGTTCTAAGTGTGTTGGAGGGGGGGAGGATTTGTGCAAATTGAAAGAAATGTGAAAAGAAAATAAAGAAAATTTTGTTTTAAAAAAAATCAGAAAAGAAAATGCAAAGAAAAAGAAAATAAAAGTAGTGGTTTACCTTCCAAAAAGGAGGAAGTGTGGAAAGAAATTTGCATAGAACTTTTGGGTGAAATTAGTTAAAGTTTAAGGTCGATTACCTAAGCTACTTGTAGCATAAGGCAGCCCTAAGTCGAACCTAAGGATTGTTCTATTTAGTGAATCATATTAAGAACCATATCAACATGGGGGTTTTGTTTGTTCAAGAGTTTGACAGAAATTAATTGTAAGTGGTAAAATTTTAGGAAAAACAACCAATCCAAGTCTTAACTGATTCTGATTTTAGTCCATCCTTGATTTTCAATAATCCATTCAATTATTAACCATGTTCTTGGCCTTTAAAACATATCAAGAAGCCTCTCAATGTTCTACGGATGTCCACTGGTTAAGCAACCAGAATTCGGTTTTAACTAAGACTAAATGAATTAAGCAAACATTCAAGTCTAGTTTTACCTAAGTCTATGATCCAGCCAAGGTAATTAATCCATCCAAAAGCTCAGAAACATTAATTAACCATACAATCCTCTTGTATCACATGCAAACAGAATATGAAAATCCAAATTCGAATTAAGCAATTCAAACAGAATATTTCAGAGGATTGAAGAACTTGATTAACAACTAAATGAATAACAACAACACATAATCTCAAAACCAATAATCAGAACAGCCAAAACCTGGATTGATTTGATGAATTAGCCCTCCATGAACAAGAGAAGCCAAGTTCTTACAAAATATCTAAAGAGAAAACTTAAAGACTAAGGAAAGTTCAAAAGCTGTCTAAAATATCTAAATGACTTGATATGAATTTCGGCTGCCCCTTTGTGCTGATATAGACCTCCAAAATTACATGCACACCTAAATTTCCCTTAAGGCACACTTGTTCCCATGGGCCTTAGCTTTAATTGGGCTTTGGTTTGGGCCCATTTGGACTTGTCATGAGGAAGTTAGGCCTATTTAAGTGCCAATAGGTGTCTGGAACCATCAGCTAACTTTGACCGCAAATAAAACCATCTTCAATATAAAATATAGTAAACTGGTCTTCCTAACAATTGAAGCTCTGTCTGTTAGCTTTCCAATGGTAATAGTTTTAAGTCCATATGACATCCACAACTCAAGGTATGGCCCAAACACTGCATGTAGGTCAGGATCCTGCGACAGGATGTCTTTTCTGGCTTCCAGACTGCATATGACCTTCTGGACGTCCGAATTGGCTTTGGAGCCCTGAAATAAAGTTGTAGACAATTCTCTCAACTTTTCTACAAGGTATGACTCAGAATTTTTAGACATCAAAACTCAAGATATGCATGAAACACAGAGACAGCATAAAA
The DNA here is from genome assembly GCA_003255065.1 of Cercis canadensis. NCBI lineage: Eukaryota > Viridiplantae > Streptophyta > Magnoliopsida > Fabales > Fabaceae > Cercis > Cercis canadensis. The sequence continues at coordinate 143,541 of QAOA01005518.1, forward strand.
TGCTCAGTATTGCTGGAAATTGCAATTAGGCACAAATGGATCCAAGGTCATCAAATGAGGTCCAAGTCTACTCAATTCAGCCCAAAAGAGGTTTAAAAGACTAAGTATGAGGGATAACTATTGTATAAAAAGTATGTTCATCACTCCCTGGCTTATCACTCTCCCTCTCATCCTCGTCTTGAGTGTGGCGCCTCGATTTCTATACCTTCGATTTTTACCTCTTTAGGTAATGGGTCAAGGTCCCTTAATTTTTAGTTTCCGAAATTTATGAACTTGATTGGACGTTCTTCAGGCATTTGAACCTCTATCAATCGTTTTGGGTCTTGGGAAAATCCTAGAGGTTCGCATCACTTATCCACTTTCACCAACACATCCTCATGGATTCCCCTTGGAAACTTTATTGATCTATCTAGCAATTGCCAGGAGATGGAGGTTGGTTTAACTTCTCCTAGACCCAGATTCTTGAAAACAGAGAGAGGCATTAGATTTATCATTGCACCAAGGTCACATAGAGCTTTATCAAAGAAAGAATTTCCTATAGTGCAAGGAATAGTAAAAGTCACTAGATAGTTTAGGAGGCAACTTCTTTTGCAGGGTGGCATTGCACTCCTTAGTAAGTACAACAGTCTCATATTCCGCTAGCTTCCTTTTATTGGATAAAATTTCCTTTAGAAACTTTACATAACTAGGCATATGTTCCAAAGCATCCACAAAAGGAATGTTAATATGCAGTTTCTTAAAAACATCTAGAAATTTAGAAAACTAATTATCCATTTTTTTCTTTTGGAACTGCTAGGGAAATGAAAAATTGTGACACACAGGGTAGAGGGTTGTTTGGAAAAAGCTTAGACTTTGACTTCTCCACCTCTTTTGTAGGAGATGGATTAGGAGACCCCTCTTCCTTTGATTAAGTTGGCTTTTCACCCTCAACTACCTTCTTTTCAAGTTCCTCTAAGACTTTACCACTTCAAAGGGTTATAGAATTCACATGCTCCCTTGGATTTGTCTCTGTATTGGTTGGCCAANTGCATGTGATAAAAGAGGATTGTATGGTTGATTAATGTTTCTGAGCTTTTGGATGGATTAATCACCTTGGCTGGATCATGGACTTAGGTAAAACTAGACTTGAATGTTTGCTTAATTCATTTAGTCTTAGTTGAATCCGAATTCTGGTTGCTTAACCAGTGGACATCCATAGAACATTGAGAGGCGTCTTGATATGTTTTAAAGGCCAAGAACATGGTTAATAATTGAATGGATCATTAGAAATCAAGGATGAATCAAAATCAAAATCAGTTAAGGCTTGGATTGGTTGTTTTCCTTTAGGTTACCACTTACAATTATTTTCTGTCAAGTACTTAAACCAAACAAAACCCCCTCTGTTTACATGCTTCTTAATATGATTCACTAAATAGAACAATCCTTAGGTTCGACTTAGGGCTGTCCTATGCTGCAAAAAGCTAGGTAACCGACCTTAAAAATTAAGTAATTTGAGGAGCCTCGGCAGCTCATCAGACAGCATGTTTGAAATTTTCCCTATCTGCACTTCCAAGTTACGAATGGAGGCTGCTTGATTCTGTAATGTGTGTGCCTGATTCTGTATTGTAGCTTCAGTCCTTGCCATAAATTGAGTTGTATTCATAGTCAATTGGGCAAGGGCATCCTCCCAAGAAACCTTGTTAGGTGGTGGTTGAGCTTACACTAGTGGCTGAAATACAAGTTATGGCCTCACCAAATTTTGACCATTTCTCCAAGAAAAATTTGGATGATTGTGTCATCCCTAATTATATGTGTTGAAGAAGGGGTCATTTTGCTTGTTGAAGTTCCCCAGAAAGTGTGCTTCCTTAGGCTGGGGAGGAGCAAACGGATTGCCAACCTGGCAATCTGTACTAGCATGAGCTCTATTACAATGGTCACAGACTTTAGGAGGAGAGTGGATGACATTAACATTCATGGTGTTTAGTTGCTTAAATATGGAATCCATTTTATCAAAAAGTGCTATAAGGATATTAACCTCATGAACCCCAAATGCCTTTCGTGATTTAGACCGCTCAGTAAGCCATTGATAGGCATTCATAGTCATCTCCTCTAACAAGTCATTAGTTGCATCAACTAAAGTTTTAGTTGAACTTGTCAACCTATTATAAAAAGTCTGTAGTTGCAACCAATCAGGAAGTCCATGTTGTGGGCATCTACACAACAATTCCTTGTATCTTTCCTAAGATTCCTGAAGTGACTCCATCTCTTGCTGAGTAAAGGTGGTTATATCATTCTCATCTTGGCAGTCTTAGCTAGTGGAAAGAAACTTTTGTCCCAAGATATCCTAAGTGGTGATAGTCCCCACTAGCAATGAGTGCAACTAGCTTTTGGTCTTTTTCCTAAGTGAAAATGGGAATAGTCGGAGTCTAATGGCATCATTAGTAACGCCATTATGTTTGAAGGTATCACAAATCTCAAGGAAGCTAGTAATGTGAGCATGTGGATGTTCACTAGCTAGACCACTGAATTGGCTAGCCTGAACCATTTGAATGACTATTGGCTTAATCTCAAAGTTTTTAGCCCGAATTGCTGCTCGCCTAATTCCAATGATGGTATTTGTGACTACAGGAATAGTGTAGTCACGAAGTGCCTTTGGTTTGTTTGCTTCTGCAACGATGTCTCTCAAAAATTGGCTTTTCCTTTCTTTTCTTTTGACAAGTTTTCTTAATCTCAAAATCAAAAGGAAGTAGAGAATCGCTTCTAGCTCCTCTTATACACCAGAAAGAAACTCGTGAAAGTGAAGACAAATAGGAAGAATGAAATAACTAATAAGAAAAATAAAAAGATCATATTAAAATAAGAATTACTTGGTATCAATATTAATAAGCAAATAATCCCTGGAAACGGCACCAAAAACTTGTTATAAGAAAACAGAGCGCAGGTGTACGCTATCATCTTACAAGTAATATAATGACAGTGAGATATGGTCCCACGAGGACTAAAGTGATTAACTATTAAAATTGGGTCAATTCCAATTTTATCTGAACAACTAATTAACGAGAAATTGCACGATTGAATGTAAATAAACTTAAAGTAAACAAAAACATGTAAAAATCACAATTTAACTGCAGAGAGAAAGCCTAGGGTTTCCGATTTCACCATAACTAATTCAAATCTCATTCCTTAAATATTTAATCCATAATTATCTTTCTAATTACTAGTCAAGATTCCTTAACATATGCATTAGCTTCTCCCAATGTCTAATGAAAATATCCCTAGTTACTAATCCATTATATTCCTTTGTGAATTACAATAACTAGAAATTCATTAAGTTCTATGGATCTCTTTAATTTACTACATAGGACATTGAGGTATATTCCTATCCTACATGGAACCTATAGTATCTATCCCAATGAACTAGACACACAAATCTTCTTCCGATCTCATTGTGATTAACCTAACAACTAATTAATAGCCAATTAATTATAGGCATGAAGATCAGAGATATACACTCAAGTAAAAAAGATAAATCACAGATTAATTCAAGAAGAAATTACAACCATTCATAATTAGGCTACATTGTAGCCCTAGATAGAGAAATGTGTTCATGACAATGAAAATAAACATAATTGCTAATAATTAGACATGGATGAAAGGAAAAGATAGCAAGAAACTCAGTATGGATGCCAAGAACAACTACTGCAAATCCTCTTCTCTAAGTCTTGTCTTGCCTCTCTTTTGATCTCTCAAATTGTCAAAAGTCCTTTTCATAATCCTAAAAGTCCTATTTAAAGCCTTTCAAAAGAGTCCTTATTATAGTAGGAATTGTTTTGAGCTAAAACCACCTACACAACACTTTACACATTGGGCGCCTAGGCCCTTGAGACACAATGCCTAGGCACTAGCTTTGGTACCACTTCACGCACCATCAGGTGCTTATGCTCTAAGGGAGTAGTGTTAAGGCTCTATAGTCTTTGGAAGTTGGCTTACCTCAAATGGCTCAGGCACCTAGGCCCTCTCCTTACTGTAACTCATATGATGTAAGAGAGCTTGGGCGCCTAGGCTCCAGAAGCTAGCAGCTAGGCTTTCTTCTCTCCGTCTCTTCAATGCTTTGATGCATAGAGCGCCTAGGCTCTCAAGAATGAGGACCGAGGCTTTCTCTTCTCTAGATCTTTGGCACTACTTTTCTTCCAAACTAATCTCTTTCACTCTAAACCAAGAAATCTTTCTAATTCTTCTAGTCCTACAAAAATAACACAAAAACACATCATTCATTAATAAAAATTCCCAAGAACACACAAAATATTAAGCTGAAAACATCTAAAGAATGGGCATAAAATCCACTTAACATGCACCATAGTGTAAAGCTAAGTCTACGTTTTCATATCTAAAGATAAACAATAGTTAATCACTAGCATAATAGAATTAGTAACAGGGAAAACATAATTTGACAAAAGGCACAATAAGGAATAGAATACACAAGAAAATATATAAACAAGAAATTAGTAATTTTCAATTAAAGTTCACAGAAGTGATAGAACCATGTGATCAATTAGTCAAGACAATAGTGTCTATTCATTTGGTGGGAGTTCCACAAGAGATACTAGAGGCAATAAAGTTAAGATCGATGTCAAGCAACCATAATACATATCCAACAGTTCCTTAACCAGCTATCAAGGTATCCAAAAGATCCATATTTTTCACCAAGAAATCAAATGCCATCAACTTTGATTGGACATGCTGCCTCTGTAAATTTGCAACAACTTGAGTGGTGTCCTTTTTGGGTTTGCAAAAGCCAATAGCCTCAACATAAATAACCACTGACATTAAATAATCACAATATAGCATCAAGATAAAACTTCATGTCTAAATTCCACCAAGCACCCCCAATGATACAAGCATGGTAACATGTAATCTTTGACTGCAAATATTTGGAGCTCTCTCTAAAAATTCCTTGTTACCTCCAAGTTCAATTTTGGAAGACAATTGATAAGCAATCACAATGTTCTCCCTAAATAACTCCTGGGTCAATTGCACACATGCTTCTGAGATTGGCTCAGATTCACTATTTCCATAGAGAATTGACTTTAGTTCCCTGATATTTTTAGATAACTTGGCCATCTATTGTTTTATAAATCAGACAAATCGTGCAAACATTAGAAACCAAATAAGAATGGGTAACAATACTACCATATGAAGATGAGATGAAAGACAAACAAGTAAGTAGGATAGGCATATCAAGCACCAAGAGTTTTGTCGTTGATCACACAAATATTTTGCCTCTATTAACCTATAATACCTGATGGAAAGTCACGGACAATTACATTTGACACTTAACTACATGTTCATATCTAAACCAATGAGTACCAACTGCAGCTATAATGATGTTTTGTCTATTTTTAATACAAATTGATAAAGGATCAAATGTAGCAACACCAACATATAGTAAAATGTGCATATAAATGAAGTTTTAAATGCATAATACCAGAAAGTTTATAGGCAATCAATACATCAATGCCTTTACTTTTACTTCCAAAATTCAAGCACATCTTCAACTGTAAAGCTGCCATATTATTGCGACTCACAAATCAAGGCTCTAAGGTTTAGCATATCCTCAAAGTGTTAGACATCAAATACTTCAAACTTGATATTTTGATAAGAACATTTGTTGATGGATGACTCTACCTCATAAAACAACAATCTTCAGGGTTCAAAAATGACAAATTATACTTTATTAAAATTGCTAAAACACGAAACAAATAATGAGCTTCCATTAAGAACATCATTCCAGAACACTAATCGTCACCATCACCAGTAGCTAAAAATAGGAACAAAACAAGAAAAAAGCAATTAATCACAATTTCCCAAGAACAAAGACACCAAAAGTTCATACCCATACTCCATAAATAACATTTCAAAATTAAAAATAAAATGGAAATGAGTACTTGATTTTCAAAGTAGAAGCGGAAAGAGCATGGGAATAGGTTGACTCGCTTCTTGGAAGTGGATTGTGATGGCGATCGGTGATGGAGGCGTCGAGGTTGGGTTTGTAGGAGTTGGTGGGTGGCTTGGGGTTGTTGATGGGAATGAGATGGTGGAGTGAGGGAAGGAACAGTGGGTACACTTAGCTGGGAAGATATAGAAGAAGAGGTTGATGATTCTGAATGAAGGTGATGGGAGTGGAAGAGTTGCAGATAAAGGGAGGGGGCAGACGGGGAACAAAGAGAGAAATGAGAGAGAAGGTTTTTTTTTAATGTGTCACATCACCACATAACGGCCACGTCAGCACTTAACATGCCACATGACAATTTCTGTCAAATCTCACTAATGGACCTTGGCGGAGGACTAAATTGGTAGACAGAATATAAATTCGAGGACTCAATTGGCACAAAAAATAAATGAAGGACTAGGGTGTTTGTAAGAGCATTTTTCAAGGACCAAAAATGAGTTTTACTCTTTTTTTTATAAGAGATGGAAATTCCATTAAGCATTATAAACCACTCCATCAATAAGGAAACTTGGTGTCACATCTTTCCAAATAGTTAAAGAAATAGCATAAGAACCAAAACCAGCAAGTCTATTAGCTACACCCAACTAAAAGAGCAATTATGGAGGCTCATACTCAGCACTACATCCTCAAGAACCTGTCCAAGTGAAGTCATATTCCTCTATCAACATTTGAGAGAAAAAAGAATGCCCTGAGCATCGCCTTCAATGCAAATATCTCTTAGACCCCAACTTAACACAAACCAGATTCCTTCTTTGCATGCCATAGTTTCCAGCTCCTCCATAAACATTGTACCTAGCGCAGGGCAAGGTCAAGATGCTATAAACTGACCTACACTATCTCGCACTACTCCTTCAATCCCTTCTGCACTAGAAGAGCATAAGGTTACATCAACATTTAGATTGAAAAATGGCGATGTGGGTCTTTCCCATCGGCAATCCTACACATATATGATTTGTGGATGTAAAGAATGGGTATTACCAGTTCCTCCCACAGATTCACAGCACTACACCATACATTACCCAATGGGCTTGCTGTGAGACAAATTATTTTACATATGAATGGCATGGAATGGATTTCATGCCGTTATAAATTAAATGTTCATTGCATGGATTTTACACAATTCCATGATTTGATCAATGATAAAAACAAAAATATAATTTGAAAAACAAAGTAATGATGAAAATGCAAAACAATTAACAATATCAAGAGCAAACAAGATTTAAAAGTTCCCCTTTGTCACACTCGGGCCTTTTGCGTCAAATTTTCACTAGTCTTTGGTAAATCAACTAATGGGTTGACATAGTGAGGGGCTGAAATTATGTGTCAAGGGTCGCTCCACAATGAATGGAGCAACACTGGCCATCTTCCTTTTTCCCCCTGACTTCTTGCAGTTTAAAAGTTGCAGCATATTCTTTAAAAAAAAATCCCTAAATTGGTAATTAGTTTCAAAAGATGGGTAATTCGGTAATTTATTGTGTAAAGTTGATTATTTAGGTGAAGAACCCAACAAATACAAGATTCCACATATCAAGAAAGTAGTGTTAGAAAGGCAAAGCCAACTTCCTACTCAAATAAGATGTGATCCCACACTAAACTACAAGAGAAAACAATGAAGTTCTCATGGTTGAGTTTCGTGGCATTTCTCAAATTAATTTCTCATGAAAATAGGGTTTGTAAGACAAAACTTAGAGAAATGCATCAGAAAATCTATGAAAGAAGTGGCAGGAGTATGGCGAGAAAGAGGTGTCAAAGCTTCTCATGGTTTAGGTCTGTGAGAAACCGAAAAAGGGTCAAAGGTTCTCATGGTATTTTATAGTGAGAAACAAAAGGCCCTTTCATTGAATCCAGTTTAGGCACCTAGTTCTCACGAAAAAAAAAAAAAAAAAAAAAATCCATGAGAAGTGTTCCCCAAATGCATGGTTCTCATGGTCTTGGATCATGAGAACCCAAAATGCGTTTTTCATTAAACACGTATTTTGGGCACGAATTACATGGATTTCTCACGGGTTTTTATAGTGTTTCTCATGGATTAGGGCCATGAGAAATTTCTCAATCTCGAAACTTGTGAGAAAATTGGTTTTCTATGATCTTTTTTATCTCGTCTTACTTTCAGTGAGAACTAGAATTCTTACTGATTTTGACTGTGAGAAATTCATCTTGTAGTGCTAGTACAAGAAGTTCTCAATCAATTGGTAAGTTGAATTGTATCAAGAATAGTCTATGCCCATGGTGATCGCGCTGCCCATTGAGTTTGCAATTGAGTTTTTGCCTCATTTATTGATACTTGCCAAAATTTATTAAAATGTTGATTCCATGCTTATCATTTTTCTTCATTTTTCTTTTCTGTGACTTTTATATATATCAAAATCATTCAAAACATAAAAATGTGCAATAATCCTTTACTTTAAGAAAGGCATTCAATAGAAAACTTAAAAGAAGCCATCTTTCAGAATAACAACATAGATTCCTTTATTCTAAGTTCCACTTTTTCTCCACATTAGTACTTCAACAAAAAATGCCATACACATAACCACATCTGTAGAAACTTACACATCATATTTGATCGACGCTTAATAAAACTTGGGAAGGATAATTTTTAGCATGCCTTTAACCACATGTTGAACTTCTTTTTCCACTAATGCTTCTTCTCCTTCATCAGGAAACTTGTTCAATTCAAATCCACGATTTGTGCAACTTGCTTCATATCTCTCTTTGGCATGATGTTGGAATTGGATGAGGGTTTGGGATCCATTTTCGGGGGGATCTCTTCTTGCTTCTCTGTTGCCTTTCATGTACATATTCAAAAGTGGTGCTTTACCCAAATTTACAAGGAAGATTTAAAACTCAACCATTATCAGATCATTGGGAATAAAAGAAAAAGTATGGAGCCATTTTTATTCCATTGCAAAAAAGTGCAAGCAAAGGAGAGAAGAATGAAAACTTGGGAATTAGATGTTTTCTAAATTATTGAAGGGGAGATATTGGAACGTTAAAGCAAGAGAGAGACACGACAATAAAATTCCTAGATTTCAATGGAATTTTTTTGTTGAAATTTTGAATTTCAACAAAATCTGAGTCATTGGAGAAACGATCATTGAAATTACAAAATTTTAACGGAATTCTACCATTCAAATTTGGTTATAAAAAAAATTCTAACAAAATATTCTGTTGGAATTTTTACAAAATTATTTTAAAAAAAAGTTCAAAAATTATTTTTTATTTTTTGAAATTCCAACATAATTAAATTTCTATTGGAATTTCCTAAGTTTTTTCTAATTTTAAAGGTAAATTCTTAAATAATATTTCTTAAAAATCAAAATATACCATTCACAAATATTCTTTTCATTAAATAATTCCAATAACACAAATATCATTTTCATTAAATAATTCTTTAAGTTAGTAATGTATTGAGTACAAAAGTTTAAATCTCAAATAATTACACCAAGTTTATCCTCTACATAATTAGTCTTCAATATATTCAACCAAACTAGATGTGCAATATATCTTCAAAGGTGTAAATATTTTATAGCTCATTCTTCTCCAACTTAGAAAAAGCGTTCAGAAGAAAATATTAGAAAGAATTAAAGAGCATATAGTTGAAAAAAAAAATCAACAATTTCATGTCTAAAAAATGCATAAATTTAGCAATACCATAACTAATTTCATATTCCTTTAAAAAAAATACCTAAAAATCATAAAACAACTTCAAATCACCTATACATCATAAGCCCTAAAGAAATTCAACAAAAAAAAATTTACAGTATCTATTTTTTTATTTTTAAATTCAAACATAATTACCATAATTGTACAAAATTTTTATATTTCATCAAAAAATACCTAAAAATCATAAAACAACTTCGAACCACCCATACATCAAAAGCCCTAAAGAAATTCAACTAAAAAAATTTTACATTATCTATTTTTTATTTTTATATTCGGACATAATTACTCTAATAGTACAAAAATTCCATATTCCATAAAAAAAATACCAAAAAATCATAAAATAACTTCAAACCACCCATTCATCAAAATCCCTAAACAAATTTAACAAAATAAAATTCACACATTGTCAATTTGACCATCTCATTTTTGAACTCAATTTAAACCCTAAATTAAATAACTAATCATGCAATCTAACTGTTTCTTCATGTCATTTTAATTTCAATCCACCAATTAAAACAAAATAATAAGAACAAACTAATCTAAATCAATGTGAGAAGGGAGAAAGGAGATTTGAGTTTTGAATAATTGAAAAACTTACCTAAGGAATTAGAGCTTAACCCACACACCAAAAATGAAAAAAATGATGCCAGAAATCTATTGAAAAATGGATCATGCTGCTGAAAATGGAGGATTGAATGGGGAGAAGAGAATAAGAGAAGAAGAGAGAAGAGTGATTTGGGTGAAGAAGAAGTGATAAGTGAGAGAGAAAGAAGGGAAACTCAATTGTACTTGAATTTCTGAATTCCAATTAAAAAATTTCGTTGGAATTTGAGAAAAATTCAAAAATATTTGAATTCGTTAGTGAAACGGTGTGTTTCACTAAAAAAAAATTCTTAAAACATAATAATAATTAATTTAAAAATATTCCAAGGAAATATTCTATTGAAATTTTTATAAAATTAAAAAAATTGAAAAAAATTTATAAAATTCCAACGATATATTTTGTTGAAATTTTGAAAAAAAAAAATTCCCTCCACTTTTAAATGGAATTCCAATGGAACAGAATTTTGCTAAATTTTCGTTAGAATTTTTTAAAAATGTCTACTATTAGAATTTCTTAAAAAATTCCAAAGAAAAATTTTCTGTTGAAAAATAGAGATTTTCTTGTAATAAGAAAGATAAAAAGAAATAAATTTAGTTGAAAGTTTTAGGGCAAAAAATCTCTTTTATGTGAGTATTTAATGGAGATAGTGGGGCTGATGAGAGTAAATAAAAAATAAAATTAATGTAACTTTTGTTTTGAGTAAAATTAAAAATAATAATTAATGTAACTTTGGTTTTGAGAAAGTGACAGATAAAAGGGACCAAAAAAGTTTGTTAAAAGGACATATAATAAGGACTAGAGGGAGTAGACAAAATATTTTGCCGTCCCTTAACTCCCTAAAAGAAAATTTGTTTTCCTTTGTTTACATAGGAGTGCAACTTAACAAAAAATCTAATATAAAGGTTCTTGATTTCATTAGAAATTTTGCATTTTAATGAGCATATGAATTGATAAGTGAATAGAAAACATTATTTTGTCTTCAATTATGTCTTGATCTTAAAACCTACTAGTTTTTTTCTTCTCATTTTTACTTTATAAATTCTATTACATGACGTTGTGCATCTCAAAGGAATTATAAGTAGACGAAAAACAAATGAGATTTTGTGTAGCTAATAACTTGTGAGTTTAATGGCACTTTCATTGGTCTTAGAAATTAGGGGGTTTGGTGTTAAGGGTTCAATATTTGCCATGAACTTTCCTTTCCTTCCTCCAACACTTTACGCTCCTATATAACAAAAAAAAAGATTTCATTTAAGTTTTAAAAGAATAAGAAAGAGGAAAGTATTTGAGAGAATTATGGTTAGGTGACTAAAGTTATAAATATTTCTTAATAGGTGACTAAAACAAAAGTCTTTTTTTAGTGGTTGACATTTTATTTGATGAATTTTCAAAATTACCCTTTGCTTTGTGTGGTCATTGTATGTATCTCAATGGTCATCGTGAGCAATCATACAATGATCACTAGTGAGGACACAATGATCATTGGTCAAGAGACACATAAAAGCAATCATTGTAAGCCAACACCTTAATAATGACCACTGAGGACCACATAATGACCAATGATCATCATAAAAAAAAAATCACTTTGTGTTCAATCACAATGGCCATTAAAAAATATTGAAATATAATTTTGAAAATATTTTTGTTTGTCACCCACTAAAGAAGGAGAAGGACCCCTAAGTTTAAGAACTTGGGAATAAGGACTAAATGGTAGAGAAGACACTTGTGAAGCTTGCAGGAAATACTCCTGGGGGGGGGGGGGGGGGNGGGGGGGGTGAATAGGAGTTTTCAAATTTTAAAACTAAAGCAGTTCTAAAATACATATCAATTCAATATTCAATTCTCTAACCTTAAGAATTAGTTCCCTGATAAAATCAAATTCAACAGAGAAAGAGAGCTAGATAAAACACTTAAGATCAGAACAAGGGAAACTCAGAGAATTATACTCCTGTAGCAAAAACACATATGAATATCATAAATGCTAAAAAGATCAAAATAACGTAGAGACAATGAGAGAAAAGCTAAGTCATAGATTTTATAGTGGTTCGGCAACATTACCTACATCCACTTCTCTCAATTGCTTGGGGTTCCACTAGAATCAAGTTTAGTTGTCCAAGTTTCTTTAAGTTTTACATCCATGGTTTTCTTCAAGCTCACCAAGAACTTTTCCCTTCTAACACAACCACCAGAAGTCACTCACACACACAGATTTCTCCCATAGAAATATGATTACAAAAGCCCATTTATCATAAAGGGAGCCCCATAAAAAACAACTCTCTCAACAAAGAAGAATTTGAAACTTTCGTACTTGATGAAGAAAAAGAAGAGAGAAAAGGCTAAGTACAAAGACTTAGAAAAGAATACATTATTCTATTTCACTCTCTCTCTATCTTCTGAAGCCTTGTGACACAATTATAAAAAGCAAGTTGCATCCATGTGAAGACCACCGGTTACCGCCTATGCCAATGACAACTATCACACCAAGCACCAAGCAAAACCCACTCACATATCCCTTTGTCTTTTTGTGAAAAATATCTCATACATTTTCCGTTAAAATGTGGATCTTGCAATGGCACCCTCAAGAGGAAATTTCCTGATGTGACTAGAGAGATCTCGGATCTTCTAGAGTTTTCAATAGATTTTGTCCACATCAGCAATCTTGGATATTCAACTACTAGAAGAACAAGTCCTCTTTTGCCAGAACTAGTTCTTTGTTGAGGATAAAACTATTTTCCAAGATTTCTTACTAACTTGTTCTAAATAAATAGTTAAGCACATAACACAAGGTTAGTAACAATAGAGTCATTTGTTATCATCAAAACTGGATTAGAGAATTGTGGGGCTAACAATTTGTTCTCCTTTTATATTGCAAGAAATGACCAAAATATCATTCGTCGTGGTTAGTTTAGATCTATGATTGTTTATATATTTAAATATAATAACCACGCATATTACACAAGATAACTAAATATATAAATAAAATAACCATAAAATTAGCATTGTTAAAACGATCTAAACCGAGCCGGGCCAAAAAAAAAGCCTAGTTTTAATCAAGCATAAAAAGGCTTAGGCCTAGCTTTGTTAGTCCCGTTTAATAATCGGGTTGGCCAGTTTATATTATTTTATTATTTTTGAATTAAATATTATTTTAAAAATAAAAATATATATAAATGATTAAAAATTTAAAAAAAATAAAATAATAAAAAGAAAAGAAATTGAATCAAAAAATGGAATGACCCGTATGAAGGGGGCCAGCCTTAAAAAAGTTCAATTTTAATTAAGTTTCAAAATTAAAGCCTAAATTTAATTTTATAGGAGCTAAACCTAATTATTAAACGAGTCAGACAAAAATTGACAAAGCTACATAAAATATCAAGTATAATTTTAGTCACAATAATTCTCTTAAAATGATATTTTTTTGGTTAAAAAAATATTCTCTCTCACTTAGAAAAAACATAATTCTCTCAAAACATTTTTATTTTATATTATTATTAAAGAAGAAATCGAAATTCGAAATTGGTTATGTGCTACTTGCCCATCGTACAAAAGTCCCATTTCTCTTGCCCGCCCGAGTTACTCCCACACAGTTTTGCCTTTTTCCTCCCTCAGAGTGAAATCGAAAGTGTGCTTCGCAGTTTCAGAGACCAAAGCAGAGAGATGCAGGGAACTGCAGCCGACGGAGAGGCGGTGGACTTCGAGCCGGAGGACGATGACTTGATGGACGAGGATGCCGGAGCTGACGCCGACGCCTCTGCTTCTCCCCGAGCCCCTCCTATCCCCAAGCTCAAATCCGCCATCACTGGCGGCGCGTCTTCATCACTCTCTGGCCCTAAGAAGACCAAAGGCCGCGGCTTTCGTCAGGAAACTGGTGCCGACCGTAACACCCGCCTTTCTGGCTCCGATTTTGACTCTCTTTCGTCCGCCGTCGGGGTCGGTCCTCAACGATGTTAGTCCCCTTCACTTTGCTTCTGCTTTGTGTTTACCTATTCATAAATGTGTGGGTTTTTTCTATTTGGGATTTGAGCGTTTTGTATAACGGCTTTTTAGTAAATACATTTTAGGGCTAGGGTTTTTTTTTTTTTTTTTTTTTNGGTTTTTTTTTTGGTTCTGGTTGTTGTCTACTTGATTGTTAGTAGATTAGTATTGTGAGGATTTTTTCTGTAGAAGTGAACAATAGGGGATTTTGCTTCAGAAGAGATTTTAATTTTAATTCTCTTGTATAATTTCTGTGCTATTCGTAAATAATTCTCTGTAGGATTTGAGCATTTTGTATAACAGCTTTTAGCAAATACATTTTAGGGCTAGGGTTTCAGTTTTTTGGTTCTGCTTGTTGGCTACTTGATTGTTAGTAGATTAGTTTTGTAAGGATTTTCTCTGTAGAGGTGAACAATAGGGAATTTTGCTTAAGAAGATATTTTAATTTTAATTTTCTTGAATAATTTTATGCTATGCATAGATAAAATGTGACAGTCTTAGAGGGTCTTTTTAAAGTACTTCTATTTCGCACTTCTGAGAAGAGAACAATAAATACGAAGTTCAAGAGTGAAACAACTAAGTAGGCATAAAATTTGTTGAATTTATTTTTCCATCTAAAACTTCTTTAGAAGCCTGTAGTCCATTACAAAGAAAGACTTCCATATCTGCATCCTTCAGCTCAGGATAACAGTTTATTTTCCTCTCATGTTTCCCTGCCATGTTAATTACATTGCATGCATCTTTAGAAAGACCTAATTGTTCCCCTCTCTGAAGTGAGGTGAGGTGAGGTGAGGTGAGGTCGTAAGCTACAGATTTATTATATATCTATCTATTTTTATTTATTTTTTGATAGAGTCGTAGAGTTAATTGATTCACGGTACTTTATACTGGCTCCTATCTGAGGAAGACTATTTTCTTACTGAAGATGTATGATTCTTCGATTCTTCCCAAACATACAGCAGTTGAATATTAATTGAGAATCACATAAATCTTAATTTATTTCACTTGTTCATTTCTTTCCTGCCTTTATTGTTTGAGTATTAATGCTCTCTGGGAAGTTCATTCTTGGATGCAACTGAGATGTGGGAGTTATTCTGTTTTGTTGATCTTTCCTTTGTTTGGTGTAGTACAGGACCTCAACTTCATGTCAAGGATGTGATCTTGGTTTTAAATTGATATATAAGATGTGCTAAGAATAGTAGAATTGTGAAACATAGCTGGAAATCCTTGTCTCCATTCTTTAGGAAAGAAAAATTGACTGGTGGAAAGAGGCTACGGTGGAAAAGAGAGAAAGGATGGACCTTCTAATTTTTAAAGGACATAGAATCTTCTAAAATTTGTGAAACCTGAACTAATCTTGCAAGATGTATTGTGTTGACATAGATGACAGGGTTGATGCACCTTTGGAACCTCAATGTCGGGGAAAGGGAATGGGAGATAATCACTCTCTTGCTGCCCCAACATTTCCAAGATTAGGAAACCCATTTCCTATGCCCAAATAACAACCAAAAATGGATGATTAGAGAGAAAAAGAGGGGTTATCCAAAATAATGGAGATAAGGAAGAAAAGTAGGCAGTTGGTGGTTTTAATTTATTTTTTCCTCTGTTAATATTTGTAGAGGAGAGGTGGTTGGGATAGAAACAAATACTGATTAAAAGTAATATTTGACGCAGTTATTAATATTAATTGGCACTGGTGATATTTGTTTTGTCTATATTTTGCTATGTATGTGTTTTTTCTTGCTCCAAACACTTTATGCTTCTCTCTTTTTGGGGGTTGATTTTCCAACCTTTGCTTTTTTATATTATTAGGTGCTGGCTATGAATTTTTATATTGTATGTTTAAGCTTCTGTCGTTCAAATATCTAGTAAGAAAACAAAGTAAATTGCATAAATGCATAAATGAAACCCAGAAGAGTGAACCAAGCCTAGCTCCTGAAAACAGCAAATATACTTTATATTCTTATCCAGTTTAGTACGCATGTAAACACTCTCGCACACATGTGTGTGTGCATAGAACCACACTCTTTTATCAGGTGCCATGTTTAAATCTAATTCACACACAACTAATGCATTTATGGTTAGACTTACTGCTCATTCTGAATAATTTTACCCTCTTTCCCTATTTTTGCTTGGAACATTGAGTCATAGTTTCAATTTCTTGTATGCAGCCATTGAGGGATGGATTATTTTGGTCACGGGGGTGCATGAGGAAGCGCAAGAGGATGATCTGCAAAATGCATTTGGTGAATATGGGGAGATTAAGAATCTGCATTTAAATCTTGATCGTCGAACTGGTTTTGTAAAGGTAAGCAATAAATTTTTTTTCCTTGGGTCAATAAGATTTTGTGTTGTATATTTGATGCTAGAACCCTTTGCAGGTCATTTATTAGTGAGTGTGAAGCTGATGCATTATTTTCCAGATGAATTTTCATCTTTTAACCCAGAAATACATGGTTTTCATTAATTGTAACTGAGAATGTTTGACCTACATGGAGCTCCTCATTCACCAATTTCATGGACCGGTTGGTAGCAACTTCCCCTTTTTGTGGAAGATTCTTGAATCCTCCCTCTGCTAAACTATTCTTGATGTGCATTGGATTGCCATTCCATTAAGATCTTGTATATATTTACAGCTTGTAACACATTTAGTTGAAGTAATAGATCATCACATACTATAATTATATTAATTTGATACGATAAATGCTGAAAAAATTAAATTCTTGATGAAATGTACAGGTTAGATAGTAATCTTCTGTTATTTGGTCGTCTGTGATTGGTGTTATATGGTTTCTTGCTCAATTAGTTCTTATGCATTTCTGTCTAACAGGAGTTTCTTCCTTCTATGCTTGTCTATGTTGTATGGATTGATGATTTAGAACTTGCAATTTGGCTTTTTTGCTCCTGTAATTTATATAGTTCATTCTTGACTGGTAACTTGATCATATAAGTATTTTGGTTGCTGTCCTGGTAATTACTATAAGTCTTTGATTTTAGGGTTATGCACTGATTGAATATGAGAATTTTGAGGATGCTCGGAATGCAATAGAGGCCTTGAATGGATCTGAACTTCTTACACAAATTATCAGTGTTGACTGGGCTTTCAGTAGTGGACCCATTAACGGGCCAATCAGAAGAAAGAATATCAGGTATGTTTCTAGATTTTTAAATGTCAAACATTTTAACTGGGTTATCTGTTTGAACTTTGAAATTTTAGGAGGGCTAATTCTTTGCTTTAAATGCCTTCTATACACACATTCGTTGATCCTAGTATGTCAAAAGGTGCAATAAACTTTTGTGGGTTCTGATTTTCATGTACAAACATCAAAGTTAGTTTTCAAAAATTGCATTTTGTAGCGGTATTTCAAAACACGTGCTTTTAATTTCATCTCCATGATGGAATTTTAGCTACTGCCTTTGTAGCTTCTAGATTGTGACCTAGGATGTACAATCTAGATTGTAGTTTTAGGAAGCTAGCAAGTTAACCATTATTGACTACTAAAGTTGATTTAGTCCACTTCCTGTCAGTTAGATTTGGTGACCTTTTGCAAGATTTTCTTATATTTAATTTTTGGGCTGCCAACCAACCTTGTATATGCCCTTTGAATGGAGGTGATTTCTTGCATTGGTTGCGGCTTACTGCCTATTATTGTTGGATCCACATGTCACATGATAGGGTTCATGTCTTCTGCACGAATACTGGATCTGAATAAATGGGCTCCATATTGTTTTTAGAAAAAGTTTGGGGCATGTTAGGTGTTAAGTGTGTGCTTGGGATTTTTGAGAGTTTTTTACTCTGAAAATAATTACTTTTGCAAAAATTTATTTTGGAAGAATTATTTTACTAAAATCAATTTTATGTCTAGGAATGGTATCTGAAGTGAGTAAAATTAATTTTATTTGGGCATAGTAAATATCACTTTAGTGTCAAACTACAGGACTTACAAAAGTTTGAGGTAATTTCATCAGGCTGAAGGTAAGAGAAGTTTGTATTTGCACCTAAAAAGTTTAGGTGTATTTTAGTCATATCTCATGTATGAGACTCCTTGTACTGTATAAGAAGCAGTTCAAAACTACTTTTTCCATTATCTAGTTTTTCTATCTTAACAAGCTAATAAACAAGAATCTATTCTAGCCATGGGAAATTGATTGTGAAAGGCTTTAATGTCCAGCTAAATACATGCTAAGATATCTTTTATCCTTGAAATTGTAGGGTCTGTTTGATTTTTGTTTTTAAAAACTATTTTCTGTTTTTGAAAACAATAAAACAAAAAAACTTGTTTGTTAGGACTGTTTTCAAAAACATGTTTTGAAAACTTCTTCTCACAAAATTGTTTTAAAAACAAGAAAACAAAAACAAGGGAGGGCTGTTTTTAAAAACAAAAACACTTTCAAACACACCCGTAATCTTTTTTTGCTCCATGTGAAGATAATAGTCTAAGAAAACAATTTCTTTTCTCTGTATTTTATCATTCATGACTGGTTATGTATTTTATCAAGTGATGGGGGAGAGGGAGATAAAGAAACATCCTTTTCATTTCATTTTTTCATGGAACAAACATATCTAACTTATACATATAGCAAACTTTTGGCTGGGTAGCATCTGGTTTAGTAAAGAATATGTAGAATATCTTGCCAGGCTACTCCCATCTGTGTAAATTTTAACTCCACTGCCCTAGCTCCCTTTGCATCATCATCACATATTAATCGGAAAGAAATACATGGCTGTGTGAAATGTAGATCATGTCTCCCAGCGAAAATGTCTACTCCTATTTCTGAAAGCAATAAGCTTCCAATTTTGTTTTCTGATATTGTTTGGTACACTGGCATTTTCGGGTGTCTCAAATACCCTGATATCATATACCAGAAACTCTAGATCCCTATGTTTGGCACAATTTAAAATTGCTCAATGTATACATTGAATAACCAAGAATGTAGATATCTTGGATTCTCAAGTATCTTATATTCCCATGATGCTGGTATTCCAAACAAAAGCATCCAAGTTATTGGGGTATCATAGATTTTGATGTAAAAGTGGCAGTATACCAAACATCACCTATATATTAACATATTAACCCTTATATACAAACACCTATTTTTAAACCCAACTTTTGGTATCTTTGTCTGCTGAAATTTGGTGGTTTTTTAGTTATAAGCTTCTTTACTTATATGTTAAGTTTTTATAAAGAGCAGAGCATTTGAATTTTTATATCTTGGATTCTCAAGTATCTTATATTCCTGTGATGCTGGTATTCCAAATGTAAGCATCCAAGTTATTGGGGTATCATAGATATTGGTGTGAAAGTGGCAGTATACCAAACATCACCTATATGTTAACATATTAGCTCTTATATACAAACACCTATTTTTAAACCAACTTTTGATATCTTTGTTTGCTGAAATTTGGTGGTTATTTAGTTATAAGCTTCTTTACTTATGTGTTAAGCTTTTACAAAGAGCAGAGCATTTGAATTTATATAATTTTGATATTTGTGCAGAGGACCTTGGGAACGACGTTCAAGGAGCCCTCCTCGGAGGAGGCATTGACATGGTGTGTGATTGCATAGTTGTGTGGAAGTTGGTGTATTTTATAGTTAGTTAAGTTGTGGAAGATATCTCTAATACATGTGTGCTCATTTCAGGCTCATATATCTTCCCTGGTTGACAAGGTTTATTCTCTGATTCATCCTTTGTTGGATCTGGATTGTTCTGACTGTTAGACTGTTAGCTTCTTTTATAATGTATAATGGCTTATGAGAATGCTAGTATTGCAATGTAGCAAGGTATCCTTTTTCTTGGTTTTACATGTAATGGGTTTGTTTCCTTGTGTTATGTTAGTCTTTCCTTCTTGGCTAACTTGGAATCTTCTTTGGTAGGATTATGTTACCAAATTTAAAATGATGATGAGGCATGGACTTAATGTGATGGGATTCCTCATGCTTTTTTGTACTCTAGTAGAGAAACATTCAGAGTTCATATTTTCCTTCTTTCTTTTATGTAATTCTTCTTGATATTTCTCACATTTTTAACTTGAATTCGATGTCTTGAATTGAAACTTAAAATTTTATGTTTGGGGGTAGCTTTACCTCCTGTTGGGTCAGTTCTAGTTGGGTTCGCCAAGTGAATTTGTTGTCATCGTTGTAAATATTTTGAAAAACTCAGAATGTGAGGGAACACAGTATTCTTTATAAAATACAAAAATGACATGATATAATAAAACATATCAAACAAAAAATTTAACTTTTGCCAAAAAAAAAATTGGAGTTTGATACTTTTTAATATATCATGCGTTCTTGTATTTATAATTAATTGTGTATTTTATTGTATAAATTTTTTTGAGATCTTTATAACAACACCAAAATCATTAATTGAGTCTTATCGAAATTCATCCAACCAAATGGGGGGTAAAACTATCCAAAATAGTGAATGTAGGATAGCAATCACCTATGAGTGGTTGAAAATTTTTTGTTGCAGATGACAAAATGAGTAATCCATCTAATATTGCACTTTTTTTATTTTAAATGTAGTGCCAATTAGGTGGGTTTGGTGAGACTTACCCAGAGAATTTGGTGTCTTTATAAAGATATTGAAAAATTGAGTCTTTTAGCATGTATCAGAATACACATTCTTTTATAAAATATAAGAATAACACAATATAGAAAAATGATCCAAACAAAAATTTAACTTTTACCAAAAATAATTTGAGTTTGATATGTTTTATTATATCGTGTTATTCTTATATTTTATAAAAAATTGTCTGTTCTAGTAAATACTAAGTAATTAGATTTTTTGAGATTTTTGCAACGACAACAAATTCATTTATAACGGTTGAACGATTCATATTGACTCCGTCCTCTTATCACTTGACACAGTATGGAAATAATGAGTTGATGACTATGGTTTACGTGGTTATTTGACAGTAAACCATTTTACTCCCTCCTTCCAATTTTTTTTTTTTTACTCCCAATGTGAGAAATTCAACCAGTACCATGATCTTGCAAGATTTTTTTTTTTGTTGTGATATAATTAACAGCGCAAAATTTTGAATCTAAAACTTAGTAACCTATCCCCTCAAAAAGAAAAAAAAAAAAACTAGTAACCTATCTTAATATTTCATTATTAGATCACCTTGAGTGACTTTATAAACTATGTCAATAAATACGCCTCAAGTCAATTGAAATGTAAATAAATTGAAAATTGTTTAGTGCAAATAAGCGTCTAGAACTAGTACTAGTTGAAATTGCCAAATCCAAATTTCAAACAAAAACAAGACCTTAGTATTTGTACTTCTCTTTCGTTCGTCGTCAATTACAATGGAAACCAAAATTGAGGCAGTTCCAGAAACCTAAAATTGTTTACCGTTAAAGTCAATTAACCGACTTCTTCACCTAAATAATTAGTATTGGACAATAAAATGCCTATCTACCCATATTTTGAAAGTAAATGCCAAACTACTGAAATTTGTTTTATTGAGTCCCTCCACGCGTGACTTGTTGAGTTGCTTCGTGTGCAGGTGGAGCAACCCAAAAATGGTGTTGCTCTATCCAACGTGGAATTACCCCAAGGCCCCTCCCACTGGATGAAGCGACTCTTGGGTCGCTCAACATTGGATGGACTGATGGAGCGACTGGTGGGTAGTTGGAATGTCTACAGTTGCTTTCTTTGTGCTTGGCGGAGTAGCAACTATATAAATTACTCACACTGTATACTGTCAAGTTTTCCCTTCTAGACAGGATAGGAGACAGCATGATTTGAAAAAAATTATAATCCGTGCTTTGAATTGTTTGTTATATGTGACTTTTTTGTTATTCAACTGAATATGTCTTATATAATGTGACTTTTTTCATTCAGCTTAATATATTCTATGCTCTATTTCTATTGAATTTTTGGGTGACAAATTCTTTCATTGTTTTTCTGCACTCCATTTTCCAACCAATCAAACTGGAATTCTTCTTCTTATCAAATTTCATTGTTGTGCTAGTATTTTTTATTTTTATCTTGTTTTTCATTTTAGTACTTTTAATTGACTGATGCTTCATCATATATAATCTCAGGCATATTAGTGGATAACTGGGTGGGGATCCCTTGCGCAACTAGCGTCGAGGAAGCTGTCAATACGGAGAAAGGTGTAAATTTCTTCACGTACAACAACCGCAAAAATCTAATGTGTAAACTANAGCTGTTTACCCAAACGAGACCTTAATTGACTGATGCTTCATCATATATAATCTCAGGCATATTAGTGGATAACTGGGTGGGGATCCCTTGCGCAACTAGCGTCGAGGAAGCTGTCAATACGGAGAAAGGTGTAAATTTCTTCACGTACAACAACCGCAAAAATCTAATGTGTAAACTATAATTGTGTTGCACACAAGAGAATAAACAACAGAATAACTAACCTCCAGCAATAGTCACGCATCATAAGCTTACACTTATGGATTATCATAGACTGGAGACCCTATCAAATAAGTATTCTTTACAGTTTCCTTCCATTAAGGTAATTGATTCTTTGATAATTTAATTCCATAAAAATAATTGACTCTACTCATGATTAATCCAATTAACATAAAATGATAAATAATAATAGGTAATTATCTATATTCTTATGATAAATTATCTCTTTAAAATACGCCACCCAAATCTCATAGAGACATTACTAACATAATGTTCCTGGCTTTCTGGCAAAGAATAGTCCACACCAGCAACAGACTACAAATCCAAAATCTGACTCACACCAACAACAAAAGTCCAACCCTTCTGGATTTGGATCCCAAACTGGCCCACACCAACAACAAAATCCCAAACTCTTTTGGATTTGGCATTAGAACAGTTCCCAGTCAAAAGGGGTTCTTGATTTTGGATCTAAACAACACCAATTTAAACCTTCTGAAAACAAATGGACTCTACCTTGCTCCTTACCTCATAATGGTGCTCCACGTTAATCTAATAATTCCCAGCCAGTGAGTCATAAAACTTGGTAAGCTATCCCCTGAGTTCATGTTGAAATAGTTTGCAACCTTGCTTGTGGAACCAAATCCCACATTGGATAAAACATTAAAAGGTTAAGGCTTTATAAAAGGCAAACTAAGAATCTGGTTTTATTTCTGGACCGGTCTGGTTTGGGTTGGTTTGACCTAGTTAGAATGTAAGTTATTATTTTAAAAGTTTCATTAAAACAAACAGTTGTAATTGTTTGATTAATGTATGTTGCCAAACAAACAATTGTGTATGTTGCCAAACTGATAGTGGTGTCTGTTAATAACTTATCAAACATATTTGTTCATAAGTGCCTTTTCAAGTTTAAAAGGTCTTGATCCTAATTTCATTACTTTTTTGGTAGAAGGTAGTAGAAATGAGATTTGTAAAAAGATGAAGATATTATTAAACATTGAGAGTGAGTCCAAAACTTTTGAAGAAGCAATGGCTTCTAGAGATGTAACTTTCTGGAAATAAGCTATGAATAATGAAATAGACTCAATAATGTCTAATAATACTTGGGTCTTGGTTGACTTACCACCTGGCTCAAAACCCATTACTAACAAATGGGTTTTCAAGAGGAAATATAATTATGATGATACTTTACAAACCTTTAAAGCAAGACTGGTTGCAAAAAGTTTTACTCAAAAGAAGGATTTAGATTATTTTAATACCTATGCTCCAGTTGCTAGAATAACATCCATTAGAGTTTTGCTCTGACATCTATATATCAATTGCATGTGTATCAAATGGATGTTAAAACATTATTTTTAAATGGTGATTTAAAGGAAGAAGTTTACATGCAACAACTTGAAGGTTTTGTTCTTCTTGGAAATGAACATAAAGTATGTAAGCTTGTAAAATTTTTGTATGGTCTTAAACAAGCTTCTAAACAATGACATGAAAAGTTTGATTCAACAATTTTGTCTTTTGGATTTAGACACAATATTGCTGATAAATGTATTT
This sequence comes from Cercis canadensis, assembly GCA_003255065.1. Classification (NCBI taxonomy): domain Eukaryota; kingdom Viridiplantae; phylum Streptophyta; class Magnoliopsida; order Fabales; family Fabaceae; genus Cercis; species Cercis canadensis. The sequence goes on from QAOA01005518.1 coordinate 167,714, forward strand.
ATTCCAAGTTCACTAAAGAATATGGAGTTATTGTTAGTTTCTATGTTAATGATATGCTTATATTTGATACCAACATGCATTGTATAAATGAAACTCAAAAGTTTTTGACCTCAAAATTTAATATGAAAGATCTTAATGAGGTCGATACAATTTTGGGTATTAAAGTGACTAAGCATGATCATGAGTTTACTTTAAGTCAAATTCATTACATAGAAAATTTTAAACAAATTTGAACATCTCAAAATTAGAGAATATAGTACTCCATATGACACTAGTGCAAAACTTGTGAAAAATATTGGTAGACGTATAGAACAATTGAAATTTTTCAGTACTATAGGAAGCTTAATGTATGCAATGCATTGTATAAGACTAGATATTATTTTTGTTATATGCTTTGTCAAAATTTACAAGTAGTCATAGTACAGAACATTGTGAAGCAATTGGAAGGGTACTTGGATACTTGAAAAGTATTGCAAACCTAAAGTTGTTTTATACAAATTTTTCTGTTGTACTAGAAGATTATTCAGATGCAAGCTGGATAACAAGAGCTTGTGAAAGTATTGCAACTACAAGTTGGCTATTTACACTAGTTGGAGGTGCAATATGTTGGGCATCAAAGAAACAAACCTGCCATGCCCATTCTACCATGGAGGCAGAGTTTATTGCTTTGGTTGCTGCAAGTAAGGAAGTTGAGTGGTTAAGAAACATGTTGTATGAAATTGAGTTGTGGCCACAACTAATGCCAACTATTTCCATACATTGTGGTAATGAGGCTACAATGTCTTGTGCTTTCAATAACATGTATAATGGAAAGTCAAGACACATTAGTCTAAGACATGATTATATTAGAGAATTGATATCGAGTGGTACTATTTCACTTCTCTATGTGAAATCTGCAAATAATTTGGTTGATTCTTTTTCCAAATCTTTATCAAGAGATATGGTATGAATGACAACATGTAATATAAGACTAAACTGAACCCTCAAGACAGCAATGATGGTAACCCAACTTTGAATTACCAAACTGGTAATTATTAAAGTTTAATAAGTAACAACAAGTCATTGATATGTGTCTATTTTAGCACTAATTAAGATGAGTTCCATACAAAACATGAGGTTAGTGCTTATTATTACGTTAAGAGGATGAGCTTAGCTCTTAATGAAATTGCTTAAAATTGTTTATAGTAACAGGGACAATGGAATAAACTCCACCTATGTGAATAAGAAGTGGTGCCGCTTCAACAAAGGTTTAATGGGTTTTTCTTTTGAAAATATTCACAGAAAATGGGATTGCTTAGCACATGGCTATTTAAATAGTGCTAGGGTTGTTAAAACCTCTTTGGAGAATTTTATAAATATGATGTGTGTAATATCTTCGATTTTAAAAGCAAGGAGTCTTGATTTAATCTTCGGACAACAAGTACTTCATTAGCATCCTTAGACATTTATACTAATTTATAGTTTAAACATGTAAGGAACCTTCTTATATGCATCATATTTATTGTGAATGATTTGGTTTACAAACTAGTGGGGGAATGTTGAAATAGTTTGTAACCAATTGCTTGTGGAATCAAGTCCCACATTAGATAAAACATTGAAAGGTTAAGGCTTTATAAAAGGAAAATTAAGAATATGGTTTTATTATTGGACCGGTCCAGTTTGGGTCGGTTTGACCTAGTTTGAATGTCAGTTATTATTTTAAAAGTTTCATTAAATCAAATAGTTGTAATTGTTTGATTAATGTATGTTCCCAACAGACAGGTGTGACTGTTGCCAAACAGACAATTGTGTTTGTTGCCAAACGCACAATTGTGTCTGTTGCCAAACAGACAGTTGTGTAAGTTAATAATTGACTAGACATATTTTTTCGTAAGTGCCTTTTCAAGTCTATAAAAGGGAAGTTTCAAATGAATTAAGATTTACAATTTATTATTGAGAGTTTTTTGAGGGCTTTGTTGTATTCTTGGGTAACTTGCTTTTGTAGAGGAGCAATATTACATTTAAGATAGTGTAATTATTCACGCTTCAAAGTCATTCATTTATAGTTTCTATTATCATTTTCCTAACACTAATGACACCCCAACAATTAAGTACTTAATACATTATTTTAAAGGTACTAAGTTCAAATTTTATTGGGAGCAAATGTATTAAAATTTTAGGAGGAGATAAGCTACTTTTTGTTATGTAGCTTCCAATTAACCCAAAATCTATCCCCTCCAAAAAAAAAAAAAACTTAGTAACCTATCTAAATATTTGATTATTAGATCACTAAGTGACTTTATAACATTGCACTATGCTAATAAATGCGCCTTAAGTAAATTGAAATGTAAATAAATTGAAAATTGTTCAGTGAAAATAAGCGTCTACAACTAGTACTAGTTGAAATTTGAAGACCTGCATTCAACTCTAAAGCTACAACTTCCTGGCCTAAACCAAATTTCAAACAAAACAAGACCTTAGGTGGTGTTTGGTACAGATAATCTTCTTTACTGGGAATCCTTATTTTTCTGGGAATCCTATTCCCAGGAATGAGATTACTGGGAAAATAATATTCCCATGTTTGGTTAGTACTTAATTTTCCTAGGAATATTATGGTGTATTCCCATTCCCATGTTTGGTTCAAGTAAAATATACCCAAGAATGCTATAATTTTTTTCCAAAAGTACCCTCGGCTTTCATTCTTTGCTATTACTCTGCCCAGAAACGTCTTCGACGATCTAGTGAGAAAGTGCGAAGTTGATGCAGCTGCCTCTCCAGTCTTGCCATTTCTTCATAGAAATCTCCTTGAGCACACCCAGCAGAAAAACCTTCATAAAGGTCGGTCCTTAAACGGAGGAGATAATGAGGGAGGCAAAGGAAGACCATCTTCCATCGTCAGTTCACTCCATAGTTTTCAAAGAATCAGAAAGTTTGGAAGGAAAATGCATCAAGATTGAGGGCTATGACTTTAATCAAGGTTTGGATTATTCTCAACTTTAATCGAAATGGCTGTGACACTGCCAAGAGTGGTGGCTGCAATTAACGAGGCGATTTGCGGCCAAAGCCAACGTTGTCACCAATTCTTCGAATTTTACCCACGTATCCTCATTCACACACTGCATTCCCTCTTTAAATTTGGATTCTCTGAACCCATTTTTCACTGCTCATTTCATCTTTCCCCTGTTGGTTTCTGCCCTAAGCCTCTAAATTTTTCATATCTTCGAATTTCTTGAGGGGTGGCCACAGTCAGAGGTCAGTGGATTTATCTATTATGTCTGATTTTAATTTTTTTTTGGTCCTTGCATGGTTGTTCTTGATGATATCTGATCATTTGTTTGCTGTGGATTTATCTGTTAGATTAGTACGGTTTTTTGCTACTAAATAGTTGATTTGATGAATTTTCAGTGTTTGGATTGGAGGATTTTATCAGAAGTTTGAAACTTTAGAATATATCAGAGTATCAAACTCTTCTCTTTTTTTTTTTTTTAAAAAAAAAAATCCTTCCTTGGGGTTTTGGTAGGAGGTCACAGACCAGTGGATTTATCTGTTATATTGTGTTTGATTTGAATTTTGTTTGGTCCTTGTATGGTTGTATTGATGATATCTAGACATTTGATTCATTTGGTTTTATTTTTTATTTAATTAGCAGTGTGTTTGCTACCAAATGGTTTATGGTTATGAATTTTCATAATCGTGGGGTTGCATAGGTTGTTAGATTATAGGATTTTAGCAAGAGTTTGAAACTTTAGAAGGTATTGGATTTTGAGATCAGACTCTTCCCTTTTTTTTCTCTTCAATTTTTTTTTTCCTTTTTTGGGGTGGAGGGTTATGGTCTGTTTAGTATCATGGAAAAGATTTTCAATCAAAATTTAATATCTGAAACAAGCCTTTATTCTTGTATGGTTGATCGTCATGACATCTATCATTTGCTATACTCTGTGTGTGTGTGTTTTTTTTTTAATTATCAGGGTTCTGTCCTACATGATGTTAGATTATAGGACCTTAGCAAAAGTGTGTGTGATAACAAGGCATGCTCCTCATTGGCTTATGATATTACAAAGAGTCTTGCACTTTAGTTGATTTAGACATTTGGATGATTTCATTTCCTGTATGATTGCTTCAACATTTGTTTTCTGACCACTTGATTTAACTGTTTCCTTTGTGGTCAAATGCAAAAGAATTACAACATCAATGATCTCTTGTGGATTTATTATCCTAAAAGAGTTGTAGCCAGAACTTTCGAGGATGGAACCAGTTATTGATGAAAATGAGAAGAATGCAGAACATTTGGTGCATAAACAGCAACACAAAAGAAAACGCAGCAACACCACATCATTGAATCTGGAATGTTCTAAAGAAACTACTGATGACATACCAGCACGTGCTATAGGAATGGATCCAGTTCGCATTCTTTTTCTTTTTAGTGTCTTCATACGCTTAGTTACTATAAGCTGTTTCTGATTTTATGTGTGTTCCCTTGAAGTTCCTTTTTTGAATAAGGTTTTTTCCTATGCTTTGGTTTAGGAGGATATATTATCCTCCTTCTATGCAGTCTCTTCTCTTTAATAAAATGCTTTCATATGAAAAAATGATGACATCGTTATAGAAATTTTAGTTAGTGTTGCGACCTATCATTACTTTGCAACTAAAATTGTTTAAGGATGTTAGTTTTCTGATATTGCTATTCCTGATTATAAGTAATTGTATAAGTCACAAAGCTCATTGATTTCTTCCTCTCTTTTGCTCTTTTTGCAAGCAATTTTATTCTATAAGAGTATTTCAATGGAAGAGTAAAGCTTGGCTTACACAAATAAAAAACTGCACTCATAAATTTTAAACCCTTTACTTGATTTTCAGTTTTTCTCTTTCGATTAACTCTGTTGAACCATTTTTCTCTTATAAAGCTCTTTCAACATATATATAGAAATAGTTGAGCACTTCTGGTAAATTGAACCATTTTGAGTTGTTGTATGGGAAAGCAAGTTACATATTTATTTATGCCTTCTTAAAATGGATTCAATTAATGCGAAGTTGATATTGTAGTGGGACCAGATTCTTGCTTTATAATCATGGATGAGAATGATCGTTTGCTAAATATGTTTTCAAAGGAAACATCTGCAAGGTTGTTATAAGAGTATTTCAATGGAAGAGTAAAGCTTGGCTTACACAAATAAAAAACTGCACTCATAATCATGGATGAGAATGATCCAATTTCACTGTTTGGTGCTATTAGAACTCGAAATATAACTCCAGTTACAGTTTTTAGAGGGGATCTTGAAATCAGTCCAAAACTGAGGATTAAGGTGATTACAGTTTTTAGAGGGGATCTTGAAATCAGTCGAAACCTGAGGATTAAGGAGAGATCTCTGGTATGATATAAATGTAATTTTCCTACGACAACTTTAGCTCAATTTACACAAGTTTCTTATTTCCATTGTTATGCTAAATTTGTTTTTGTGAAATCCTTAATAAAAATCAGGTACGGGTATACAAGAAAACAGCAGAAGAAAAGTTTCCAACTCTGAAGAAATATTCTGATAAGGCACCTCCATTGGTATCATACAATAGTACAAAACATTCTGCTATATATGAAAGTAGCAACAAGCACAAACCATTGTGCTATATATGAAAGTAGCAAAAAGCAAGTTCACAGCCAACTTAATTAACAGCATCATGTACCTACAAGGCATGTGCTGTTAAAATTTGTTGCACATAAAAGATTTTCAATGCAGGATTAATACTAAAAAAATAATCTACTGCAGTCTGATCCTTAGTAATCAATCCTCCAGCCCTCACCCTTTCCATATCAGTGAGCCCTTCAATCTTCTGCAGTTCTTCAAACACTTGCATCCTTCACTGTACTCCTTCCCTTTCATGCGAGAAACAATTAACAAGGTCACATAACTCTAATAAAAGGGAGGATACTATACGGACATCACTACCAAATATTTCGTTAATTAGAACAGATGCTACAAATCTGAAAGTAGCAACCATTGGTATCATACAATAGTTCAAAACATTCTGCTATATATGAAAGTAGCAAAAAGCACAAACCATTGTGCTATATATGAAAGTAGCAAAAAGCAAGTTCACAGCCAACTTAATTAACAGCATCATGTACCTACAAGGCATGTGCTGTTAAAATTTGTTGCACATAAAAGATTTTCAATGCAGGATTAATACTAAAAAAATAATCTACTGCAGTCTGATCCTTAGTAATCAATCCTCCAGCCCTCACCCTTTCCATATCAGTGAGCCCTTCAATCTTCTGCAGTTCTTCAAACACTTGCATCCTCCGCTGTACTCCTTCCCTTTCACGCGAGAAACAATTAACAAGGTCACCAATCTCTAGAAAATGAACAGTATGAAGCTCTGTCTGTTAGCTTTCCAATGGTACCAGTTTCAGGTCCAGTTATGACCCAAATACTGCATGTAGGTCAGGATCCTGCGACAGCATGTCTTCTCTGACTTCCAGGCTGCAAATGACCTTCTGAACGTCCGAATTAGCTTTGGAGCCCTGAAAGAAAGTTGTAGACAATTCTCTCAGCTTTCCAACAAGGTATGAGTCGGAATTTTTAGACATCCAGAACTCAAGATATGCATGAAACACAGAGACAGCATATAATGCCCAGTATTGCTGGAAATTGCAATTAAGCATAAATGGATCAAAAGTCATGAAATGAGGTCTAAGTCTATGCAATTCAGCCCAAAAGAGGTTTAAAAGACTAAGTATGATGGATAAGTATTATATAAAAAGTGTGTTCATCAGTGTTACTGGCAGAATAGGACTTTCACTTGTAATTGCAAATTTCTAGCAAACCTGACCGAACTGAACTAGTTCGGTTTGGCTAAAAAATTCCAAAAAATCGAACCGAATCGAATTTGTCCGGTTCGGTTTTTGTCGGTTTGGGGTGTAAACCGGACCGAACCGAACCGATTACACCCTTAGTTGAGACTAACAAGCTAGTCGATGGGCAATCATATTGCTAGCACAACAAATACAAGAAACAGAAAAGGATCTAAACAAATATAACATTACTCTAATATCCTCTAAAACAATCCCAATCTCAGAGCTATCTAAAGAACCATGAATAAGTAGAGGTGACAATTGGGCTGGCTCGGCCCAGGCCGGCTCGATAGAGCCATTAACAATTTTTGGGTCAGGCTAAGTTGGCCTGAATTTAATCGGGTTGGCATATAGTTAGCCCAACAGCCTAGTCGTATGGCAGGCTAGCGGGCCAGCTTGGCTTTAATGTCAAAATTTATATTTAATATTTTTTTGTTAAAATGAAAGTATATATGTATGTTAAAATATATAATAAATTTATATATTATCTCTTTATTTTTTTTTTCATTTAATATAATGGATTACATAATGAAAGATAATCTTTTTTTTATATAAAAAAAATTTCTATTTTGTAACGAACATGAAATTTAATCATATATCTCATATTTGTAGCTTCTAAATTTTTCATGATTTTAATAAGATCATCATTTTATAATAGATTTTTCATAAAGAAGATTTTTGTCTCAATGAAGATAAAGATCAAGTGAAGCCTAACATGCTTTAAATATTTTTCTTAATGAATTGAACATTTTTTAATTCTAGGAATCTTTCCTTAAATATGTGGTGGCTAACATTTTTTACAATAGTTCATAAATAATATTATGTACACAATTTTTATATTTTAATTAAAAGAATTATATAAGTAATTTCATCTTATTTTTTTTTTTTATAAAAAAAGTTGGGTCAATCAGGCTAACCCTATTTGAGCCTATCATGTTGTCAAGCTTTATCAAGCTAAGCTACGCCAAAATTGGCTTGGTTTTTTTGGGCCAACATTTACGCAGCCCAACATAGCCTTAACATTGGGTTATACATATTAGTTCATTAGGTCAGGTTCATTTTGCCACCTCTATAAATAAGGTTATTCTAGACAACTTGATAATCCCCTTCTACCAAGATATCCATAATTTGCATATACCAGACCAGCAATAAAGCCTCACAAAGTGCCCAAACTTCCATAAGAGATGGAGAGAAAAGCAAAGGACAATGTTTAGAAGCAGCTGCTAAACATTCTCTATGTTCATCCCATACAACCAACCCTATGCCGCCCTTATGCATATCCTCAAAAATAGCTGCATCAACATTGAGTTTAAAAACACCAGAGGGAGGGGGCTGCCACGCCCCAGAAGAGGAGCCATGGGCCTCAATAACAACCACACCTGAACCCAATGACTTAATTGCATCCCTGTAACTTCTCCAAAAAGATTCAGCGCTGTGACCAACTCAACAGGATATCTACAAATTTTTTCATGAATGAGCATATTTCTCTCTGCCATAAAAACCATAACAGAACACAGCACCACAGCGAAACATCCTTCGGGAGAGTAAACAAAGAATCTGCAACCTAGTCCTTAAACTGATTTCACTGAACTTATTTTACGTTAACTTTAAATTTTATTAATTGTGTAATTTGTATATAATTATGTATAGTTTAAGGACAAACCATTACAAACTTGTGGCTGCACCTCGACCTAGGCACCGGTAAATAGCAACTAAATGATATTATGTGGGTCAATAAGGTTGGTTTAATTAATAGGTTCAGAAAAGGGTCTTTGGCTCCAACCTTAGTAGTGATCCTTTGTTGGTAGACATTTCTAATTGCATGAAATGATCTATGATTAAGTGGTACTGAGATCATTTTTAGAGCTTGTGAGTTCCGTGTCTCATCACAGAGTCATGACCAAAGTACCAAAAAAAAATCATTCTTAATTGTGGTGTACTATACCTTGAAGTTGGAGCAACTCCTAACTTTTTGTATAAAAAATTGTGTGACAAATATGAATTAATTGGTTCCAAATTTTGAATTTAGTTTATCCCAACTACCTTTTTCTTTTTTTCGCTTTTATCAAACACAAATTCTACTATATCAGAACTTTGTGTGTAGTTATAGACATTAAGGTTGTGAATTTATATTGGGATTGACAAATAATTTGGTAGAGATACAATATATATAGAACAATTTGTGGTTTCAATTTCTATTTCCATTCTTTCAATATTTCAACCTAAAAAAAATTAACTTTTCTTGTTCAATGGTAAAAGATAAAAAAAAAAATTTGTATAGATTTTGTGTTTAAATTGTGGCAATAACTTCTTGATATATGAAAAGTTTGTAGAATTATTATTATTTTCATGTATCAAGAGACTGAAATTAGAAACCTACACTTAAAAAAGGAGTCCATGGTAATTAGATAATTGATGATCAACTAGCAATAAGGGCCTATGATGATCACATGTGGGCCATGGAGGGTTTAAAATATCTCAAATTCATCTTCTTTTTACATTCTCCCTAGAGCGGTCCACCTGTGATGTCTTTTTCATCTGTGTGTAGCTTCGAAAGGAAATCAGTGGGCATCTGAGCTCAGCTGCTTTCTAATCTCACATCTCGCTTTCAGAACCCTGTTTGATAGGAAATTAGGCAAATTCTTTTATCAGAGGATCATATTCTGTAGTAGATGCAACATCATATCATGAAAGACTTGATAGTGGATCTATTCCTTGTGGTAAATGGTCGAAATAGGAATCTTTTTAAGTGTTTCTTTACAAACAGAAAGCAACAATTCTTCACAATAATTCACATATTTCTAAGATATGATAAAATCATGGTCACAAAGTCATACGGATTTGGTCAGAAAAAGCATTAAATTAACGATAAGGAATCATAAGTATGTGAAAAAATAAAGTAAAGATGGCAGTTAAGCTGCCTCGAGAAAGACGCTTTCATGACAGTAACATTATGGTGGGAAAAGTCCAAAAAACCCTATTTAATTATGTTTTATGTGTGGTTTACCCTCCAAAACTTTTAAAATGTGCGAAAAACCTACTTGAACTTTCAAAATGTGCATTTTACCCCTCGACCTTGACGTCCGTCTACTAATATGCACATGATGTGATTAATCTGGGTCATAGTACAATTTTATAGGGGTATAAATAAAAATAAATTTATAAAATTAGGGTCAAAAAGANTCTACTAATATGCACATGATGTGATTAATCTGGGTCATAGTACAATTTTATAGGGGTATAAATAAAAATAAATTTATAAAATTGGGGTCAAAAAGAAATATTTAAAGAGTTTTGAGTCCAAATTATAATATTCAAATCTCTTCTTCCATCCATTAATGGACGGACGTTAAAGTCTTGAGGGTAAAGTGTATATTTTGAAAGTTCAAAGAGGTTTTTTACACATTTTAAAAGTTTTGGGGGTAAACTGCACATAGAGCATAGTTGAAAAGAGTTTTTTAGACTTTTCTCATATTTAAATTTTAGGTGATTGCTAAACTACCCAATAGGTAGTGCTATATCTCCTCTCAATACAGGGTGGTAGGTCAAATTCTAACATAGTTAATCAAATTTGAGTTTAGCTTTGTCAAAAAAAATTATTATTCTACGTCATTATTTTTTTGGCATTTTTTTGGTATTATTCTATTTATTTATCTTATAAAAAAACTAACTGTTTTGACTTATCTTAAGTGACACATTTTTTTTTTTATATTTTTACAATAACACTAATTTCAAAATATGAGTCCCACTATAATCCCTAAATGAGAGGGGTAGTATAGCTTTACCCTTTTTTAAAAGAGCTTAATAATCACCTTAAATTTAATTAGACTTATTTAAATATATAAATTTTTTCTATGCCTTAGATTTTGAAGAGTAATTCACATAGTAGATAAGAAGGCCTTCACTGAGTTGGGGTTACCCCACTTCTACGGAGAGAGTTTGCGATGACACCATCTTTAGTATTATTGCAAAAATTAAAAAAAAAATTGAGTCAACTAATATCTATATTAAAAACTTAGTTCTCAATAAATTACATAAACAAATGTTTCTTAATAAAATGTATGGAAGAAGTTTATCTCGTAACAGTGCTGAAAAATAATTTAGAAAGTTGACTTGGGTTAACTTCTATATAAGATGAGGGTTATGCTATTCATTCTTTTAGAGGGTAGCACTACGTCATAGAGGTGTCAAAATGGGTTGGGCCTGTTGGGTTGGCCCGTCCCGCCATGCAAAAGGGTTGG